>JAIWZP010000089.1:0-83932 GCA_025201375.1 Gongronella butleri | reverse complement strand
CGTCAATTACAAAGGTGGTGCCCATCCTGCGAAGCGCGTCACATGGCGTTCGCGTTCAAACCATTGCTACCCTTTTACATCATGTTTGGGAGGTCAAAATATGGGGTTCTGGCAAAACCCTGTACGAATTCTACAAACGAGCGATTGACACACAAAAGAAGGCGCTTGATACCTTGGGAAACGCGGACAGAGGCTCTTTAATGCAACAGCTAGAGTTCATCCGCATTGGACGCCATGGAACCACGCGCCATCTTCCCGGGCTGTCCGAGCGCGAGCAGTACCTTCTTAGCTTGCACGAGTACAACAAGATGGAGCCAAGGACCACTCGCGCAGGATGTGACCTCAACAGGGAGCTGGAAGCTTATGAGAGTGCTCACAGCATCCGACCCCGTCCAAAGCGCACCGGCAATCGCCAAATCGACCAGGAATTCCGCGACGCTATAACGAAAAATGAGGGCCGGAGCCTAATTTCTAGCGTGTATGCGGCCGCCACAGCGGTAAAGAAGATCAACAATATTGTCTTCAACCCACGGGCAAAGCATGGTCAAAAGACGATGACAGCATTGCGAAAGCGCCTCTGGGTGTTGAAAACCCGGTTTTCAGTGGCCAAGGAGCGTTACAATAAGTTTGCTGGTATGTAAAAAAAGAAAAATCAATAATAAGCACTCGCAATTAATGCCATTGGATTAGACAAGCACGGTAAGCCGAGGCTTACCAGCTCGTCCAGCGCAGTTGCGGGCCCTGAGTTTCTTGACAGCGAGGTGGTGCGCAATTGCTTCGAAAACATTGCCCAAGCGGAACAAGTCGCGTTGCTCGAGCGCTGCAGAGAGGAATTCATTCTTGTCGCCGTAAGTGTACCAAAAAGACAGGTGGAAGTGTCATTACGGTCAGATCACGTATGTTTTTTTAAATGCGATGGCGACATGTAGGCTGAAATTGACACTCTTTGCGCGAACCTCGCCAACATCGAGCGCAAAAGTACAGATCTTTACGCAAAAGAAATTGCGCGCGGCACCGTGGAGGGAGGCCAGCTAGCTGCGGCGCAAATGGCCGCCATATTGTTCAAGCCCAAGGTAGCAAAGATCGAGCATTATCTCCAAAAGATTCCTCCCCTCCCCCCTCTTCCCCCTCTTCCTGATGGATCTGTTGATCATGCTCTTTATTCTCTTTGCTTGTCTTTGTTTTTCTTTGCCTGTTGTCCCTCTTGTCACCTTTCTCTTTCTTTTTTTTTTTTTTTGCAAATGGTTTGCATACAAAATTGAATACGCGCGGCTCTGTGGACCAATGGGAGTGATGTGTTGCTGTGGCACCTTTGGGGGGGGCAGGCTCATTGGGGATATGGCGGTCTGGCGGAGCTGTGGGCCAATTGGAGGGAAGGTGTGGGAAGGTCAGGATGGGAAAAGTGGTGCAAAGGTTCCAAGAAGGGCTGAAACCTATTCAGGTGGGCCACTTACGACGGGTTTCAAAATCCGCCTTGTATTCTAAATGGCACCCACTTATGGTAAGATGGGGTGAAAAATTTAAATCCACGGATCGCCACACCATGCAACCATATGATCATTCGACCCTATTCACAAACAAAAAAGAAATAAAAAATGGCGATCCAGCGACTGGTTTTGGCGCAAAATGCGTTTGAGACCAGATTTTCAATACAAGGTGATCTTGACGACGAATGATCACATCGCCTGGAAACACACATCATCAGAAAGAGCATGCCCTGGCGTGTGCGTGGGTGTCCGTAATCAATGGAAATATATGACTTTTGGCAAAACCAACGCGTGACAAAGATTATTATGACTTTTTGGCGCGTCAAAAGACCGCGTCAACTTTGTTTTTTCTGCTCATTTTTTTGCATCAAATTTATGCAACTGGAGCATCTCTTGCTAATGGACGCGTCGGCGCCTCTCTATGACGCCTTTTTATCACGAAATTGATGTTTGACGTTTAATCAAAGATCGCCCATTGCTCGTTAATGAGAAGGCTGACCCCGCTTGCTTTTGTCATTTTTGTGGGTTTCTCCATGAGGCTCCTCTTGTGTGCAAATTTGGCGCGATTCTGAGGACCTGATTTTTCAATTTTGGTTTGAAAGCTCGAACTTGCCAAAATTTTGATTTGCTTGTGGTGCGCCCCCCGCGGCCAAAGCAATACGTTTTAGCCACATGCTGAGCCTTACTCGTCGTTCATCGCACTTTGGGACGCGTTTCATGGTCCCAGCAGCACCTGGGTCGGTGAGTCACATCTTGACTTTGGCTAAAATCAACAATTTCAAAGCTCTTTTCACAAACACTTGTTTCAATGGTATCAAATTTAAAAGAGTCGATGGCTTTGAAAAAAATAGACGCAAAGGCGGTTCATTTTCTTGGGGCTGCGGCTACCAGGGATCGCGTTGTATTACACGTGTACGTCGTATTTCGATTTTTTCGATGAAATCTTCATCAGTTACAGGCATCGAGATCTCTTGTATTGTGGAATGATTTTTACATCCATGAGACATATTCTGGTCCAAATTGGAAAGTGATTGGATCGATGTAATGTCAGCAATCTCGCATTTTGTATGATTTGGCTTGTAAATAATGGTTTGAACGAAATGACTGCCAAAAGTGGCGCACATCAAATTTATGCTCCCATTTGGAGCTTTGATAGTCGTCTTTGGTGCAATAAATAGGGAAATAGATTCTATGGATGTCGAAAAATCGCGTATTGGGCGTGTTTTATATCCTTTAGCCTTGATCTCGCGGAGGTGACGCGACACGCGGCGTGGGACACATGTGACTGCATGAATACTATTGCTTGGTATAGAAATAGGGGCAGCGCGAAACATTGGATCGATAGGACAAGAAGATGGATGAGATTTAGCTTTCAAATAATATGTTTCAATGTTTGACCCAGCTAACCCTCGCATCCAAATGAATGAATGAAAAAAAAACCAGAAGAAAGAATTACGGCACATTGTTGGAGCAGGCAAAAAAAAAAAAAAAAAAATGAAGGTCAATTGAATTTCCGCTCGCTTTGATCATAAATTTGGAGCTGCGGAGGGCATTCTGCACCTCTCTTTCTCGCCACTGACTTTATCTCCTCCATGACCATGCCTTGGGAGCCGTCTGTCCTTGACCAGGAGCCCGCGTTGGATCGTCTCGACAATGAGGTGATGAACTTTGAGTATTTTATTGCACCCACACCTGCAGAGGTCGAAGCACGCCGCTGGATCCTGCAAACGATTCGAAAGATCTTTGAAGAGCCTTATCCTGGCACCAAAGTCGTCCCCTTTGGCAGCTACAAGACCGGTCTTGCGCTTCCAAACAGCGATATTGACATCAACATTGAAATCGAAAGGAGTCCAAACCAAACAATCAAGTGGCTGCGTCGTGAACTCGTTGCTCGCGGCGTCTGCCGACAATACGACATGGAAACGAATCGATTTAAAAAGGTAATAGCCAAATAGCCAAACTTGGAGGCATCGAAGTCGCCCCTTTTTTATGCATTTCCTTTTTTTATTTTTTATTTTTAGGGCTCTGTGCTCAAGATCTTTGTGCCCAGCAAGCAAGTGGCAGCGGATGTCACCATCAACAACGAAATTGATAGCTCGATGCAAACGTCCCAGTGGATCGCTCGATACCCCAAGCTCAAGCCTTTGTTCCTTGTCTTGAAACACGCCCTGTCCAGCATAAAATACGGCAATACCAATTTTCAAGTCATGCAATCGGCTTTTGGTGGTCTTGCTGGCTACGCTCTGATCTGTCTCATAGTCCATTACCTCCAGGTACATCTGTACTTTTGATGAAACGCGCGTCAATCTCACTTTTTTTTTCTTTTTTTTTTTAATAGCTATTTGACCCCAATGGCAACAAGTTGCTTAGTGTGCTTCTCATGGGCTTTTTAAAGTATTATTCGGAGCTGGATCTCGAGAACCAGGCCATCACCGTCGGTGTCGAGCACATGACGACAAAAGACGTGAGTAAAAAGGAAATGTGTCGATGATCCAGCTGCTCACTTTTTTCTTTTTCGTTTTCGCTTCGTGAATAGCCAAAGATGCAAAGAAAGACCTTGGTCGTCTACGAAAACGAGCAATCAACAGGTAAGAAAGAGGAGTGAAAGGCACTTTGGCGCGTCTTATATGCGTTTTTTTATACCAATTTGCATGAATTAGACGTCAACATTGCTCGCAGCATGGGCCAGGTGAACAAGATGCAGGAATGCTTTGCCTTTTTGCACGACCGACTGGAGCGTGCCGTGTACAGCTCAAAGGATGCTCGTTATTCCATCATTGACGCGATTGTGATATATGCCGTACCTCCAGGCAAACCACTACCTCGTTATGAATCCTCCAATTACCAAATCTTGCCGCTTTATTTGAACAACCCGGTCATGGCCGGAAACAGCCAGCCTAATAATCGACCACCGCGCCATCGCCATAGCAACAATCGCCAAAGCAGAGACAACAACAGAAACAACAGGACCATACAGAGCGATAACCCGCGCCAAAGACCACGAATGCACCGAGTCGGCATTATGCGCACCGTCCCCTATTGAATTGCTCGGAATCCAGCGAATTGAATTAAAAAAAAAAACGCGTGTCAAGGACGCATGCCATTGCATCATGAATAAAAAGGGAGCACAACGCGTCTTTTTTTTTATTGTCTATAGGTTTTGGGTGGAGGGTATCGTCTTGACAGGCTCACATTTGCGTAATTTGACCAGGAAAGCGGTGTGGCCGTGCACGTCATAGTTCTTTGGGCGGCACACCCAGGTCTGTTGCGCGGCGACTTGGTTCTGCGGCGCGTCATCGGGCAATTGTTCGATTTCCGGCTGATCGACCGCATTAGCAGTTGGAGGATCATTCTCGGTGGTGTCAGCGTGCTTGTGGCGCTGATGAAAACGGATGATGGTGGGGCGGATCTCCCAATGCTTCCATGCAGTTTCCAGGGTATCCTCCATGACGAGCGGCATGTCCTGGATGGCTTGGATGAGATGCAGGACCTGTGTCATATTGGGAAGATAACAAACGAGGAACCGATCATTGCGCAAAAGCGGCAACACGGCATCCAATGCCTGCACAGGGTCCGGCATGTCCAGCACGACCGCGTCGTACGACTCACGCGTGTGCAAATCCGACGCGGCCACATCCGACAGCGACCCGAGATGCAAATCCACAACAGGTCGATAAACGCCACGCTCAAATCGCTCCAAATGCTTCTCTGCCGTGCGCGAATGCGTCTCCAATTTGTCCACCGTGTCAATGTGCCCCTGCGGCCCAACAGCACGCGCAAGATGAAGCGTCAACGATCCATTGCCCGTCCCGGCCTCCAAAACACGGTGACCAGGCGCCAAATCAAGCATTTGAATCTGAAAAAAGAAAAAATAAGGAATTGAGCCTTGGACATCATTATTGTGCATCCCCTTACGATGGCGCAGGCATCCTGCGGATAGATGGGCGTACAAGCGCGAGGCGCGTGTAGCACATATTCCTCGAGCGATGGGAAATGAGCCATGTATTTCGTGTTTTCTAAGCAAAATGCGAGTGAGCGACCACTTTTTTTTTTCCATTGCACGTGGCCGTACCTTGCTCTGTGCGGACGATCGATCGAACGGGCTGATCCAGCAGCTGGCGGTGGAAAATGGTGCCGCCCTTGACATTTTTGTGGCCAGTCTCGTCCAAAGGACCAACAAGGTACCTGCGGTTGGTCTTGACGTGGCGCAGCATGCAAAAGTCGCCAGGCTTGAACGAGCTGAAGAACCTGCGGCACAGACGAGATCCAAGCATAACGAAAAAGGAACAAAAAAAGCGAGAAAGAAAGGCACAAGAATTGGGCCGAGCCATATTTTGCATGAAAATAAAAAGCCCCGCCATCGCCAATCCATTTTGGTCGCCTTTTCCTTCTTTCCCTTTTTTTTTTTTTTTTTTTCTTTTTTTTTCTTTGCGATGGACCGTGAGCCGGCTTACGATGCAGTGCTGCAAACCAACGACGATGCTACCATAAGCAGACTGTAATGCAATGGATTGAAAAAAAGTACAATTCGCTGATATGGCTCTCTTTTTCTGTATTTTTTTCTTTTTACAGGTCGGCCGTGCAGCTTGGCTATTTTAATGACCCCTTTGTCCACCTGTTTGTCAAGCGTCCAACGCGGCGGATGCCTATTATCAACCGAGGTACGGCAATACCGTATGAAAAGAAAAAAAGAGAAGAAAAAACGAGCCAAAAAGAGTGTCAATTGATGGGAAAGAAAGAAAAAAAGGTCCTCCACGCGCAATTGAAATACGCCATTGACGCGTTCTTTTGCATTTTGATAGGCACCTACCTGCGCAGCCGCGCGTTGGACCAGCTAATGGATACGTTTTTGGCCATGCCGCTCTGCAACAAGCAAATTGTCAGCCTTGGCGCCGGGTTTGACACGCGCTACTTTATGCACAAGGTAAGCGTCATCCATTGCTTTGTCCTGCCTTGGTGGAATGGGCGCTGACGACCTTTTTTTATTTTGTTTTCAGGACGACACGAGTATCGCGCATTATTTTGAAGTGGATTTGCCGGAAAACACGATGAAAAAGGCGCGCACCATCAAGCTGCGGCGTGAGCTCGGTAGCCTATTTGGTGATGTGACCATTGCGGCCGGGGGCACGGAGCTGTCGTCTGGCAATTATCACTTGGTGGGCGGCGATTTGCGCGCTTGGCCGGCTGTTGTCGAGCGACTCGTGCACTATGGCTTTGACCCTGCAGCGCCCACACTCTTTGTGTCCGAGTGTGTGTTCATCTATATTACTCCCGCCGAATCGTCGGCCATTCTCGACTGGATCACACAAAACATGTCTGACGCCGCATTCATGCTTTACGAGCAGATTCTGCCCGATGACAGCTTTGGCCGCATGATGATTCGAAACTTGCAGGCAAGTCAGGCAACAAAAGTGGGAGAAATAACACCGGTGTCTGGAGCTCATCTTGCCCAATGGTGGTGCTCTCCCATTTTAATAGGCACGACACATTGATCTCAAGGGCATACACGCGTTTCCGCAGCTAAAGGATCAAGAACAACGCTTTTTGGCGCGCGGATGGACCGCCGCCAAGGCCACCGACATGAATTACATACACGATACATGGATGGATGCTGCTGATCGACAAAGGTAAGGGTCAAAAATGAAGAGCGCGCTTCTGTAATGCGTTTTATTCCATTTTACAGAATTGGTCGCCTCGAGTTTCTCGATGAACTTGAAGAATGGAAGCTGATTGCCAGTCATTATTGCGTCGCTTGGGCATACAAGTCCGCGAAACCCGAGTTCCAGACTCTGCAGTCCGTCATATAATAATAAAAAAAGACATGTACTATAGATCATTCGCTCTAGAGAAAGGAGTAACTCCATATACTGATAGCGCTGTATGAAAACATGCATCAGAACTCAAGAAGAAAAGTCCAATGATTCACAAATCGGATCACTCTTTCCTGAAGCAATGCACTTTGCATGAAATCAGGGCTAGTTTGCTGAGTACTTTCAGAAATGGGTTAAAATTGATGAAATGCAGAGGGTCTAATCATCACAGGGCAGCTGAACACAAAAAGTCGACGATGCCAAGTTTTTTCAGAGATCAAATCATTCAGTCCGGAGAAAATGCATTTTTCATAAGTTCAGGGCCAAATCATGGTTAAAACAACTCCTGAAGGCTATCTCGCCGAAAACTTGACGCGATGCCCCCAAACCACAAGCGCTTTTACCTCGTTTGACTGCTGATTCATTTGAGGTGTCTGATGTGTCGGGACGCTCGACTGTTGCTTCTGTTCGATACAAAATGGTGGTGATCTTACACCATTTACGCCTATGAAACTGGCGTGTCTTCAGAAACTTGCTCATCTGGTCCCAAATTTGGACCAGTTGATGGTAGACCCAATTCTCCAACAGTGTTGAATTTTTTTGCGAATCGGATAACTCAGTCCTGAGAAATCTCGATATTCGTGTTTGCCAGTAAAAATTCAGCGCCAAACAATATTTTACGCGCTCCTCCCGATGAGCCTGACCATCTGGTTCCAAATTTAGGTCAGTGGATACTCGACTCAAAAACACGACGATTCCAAGTTTTTTCGCAAATCGGATCCTTCAGTCCTGAGAAAATTCATTTTTCATAATTTCAGGGCCAAATCATGGTCAACACGATCCTTGAAGGCAAACTCGCCGAGAACTCGACGCGATATCTCTAGACCACAAGCGCTTTCACCGCGTTTGCTCGCCGATTCATTTGAGGTGGCTCACATGTCGAGGCGCTACGCCGTTGCCGCTGCATGAGATCAAATGATGCTGACCTTACCCCATTTACGCCTACGAAACTGGCGCTTCCTCAGAAACTTGTTCATCTGGTCCCATATTTGGACCAGTTAATGGTAGACCCAATTTTTCAGCGGTGTTAATATTTTTCGCGAATCGGATCATTCAGTCCCGAAAAATCTCGAGATTCGCGTTTACTAGTGAAAACCCAGCGCGAAACAATATTTTACGCGTTCCTCCCGACTAGTCTGTCCATCTGACTCCAAATTCAAACAAGTAGACACTCGGCTCAAAACTTCGATAATTCTAAGGTTTTCCAGAAATCGGATCACTCAGTCCTGAGAACATGCATTTTTCATAAAATCAGGGCCAAAACAGATTCCAAAAGATCCCACAAGGCTAACTCGCCGAAAACGTGAAGCGATATATCCAAATTACAAGCGCTTTTACCGCATTTGACCACCGATTCATTTGAGGTGACTCATGTGCCGGGGCGCACTCCTGTTGCCGTAGTACGAGACAAAATGTTGCTGATTTTACCCCATTTACGCCTATGAAATTGGCACTTCCTCAGAAGCTTGCTCGTCTGGTCCCAAATTTGGACCAGTTGATGGTAGACCCAATTCTCCAGCGATGTTAATTTTTTTCGCGAATCGGATCACTCAGTCTCGAGAAATTTTGAGATTCGTGTTTGCTAGTGAAAACCCAGAGCTAAATGGTATTTTACGCGTTTCTCCCTATGAGACTGGCCTGCATGGCTTCGAATTTAGACCAGTGGATACTCGACTTGAGGCTTCCATGATTCCAAGTTTTTGCGCAAATCAAATCACTCAGTCCTGAGGAAACGTACTTTGTATTAAAATACGGCTATTTTGCTGTACATTTTCAGAATAGAGCAAAATTGATGAAAGGAAACGATCTAATCATCACAGGGCTGCAAGGATGGGCTCATTTCAACGACAAGGCGTACAATTATCAACTCCAATGGTTGATTATATAGAAAGTAAATGCGCTTACGTTTTCGTCCAAATTTCATTAAAATTGATGTAATTGCGATTGCCTCTATCTCATTGCGTCGCATTTCAAGTGAAACTTGTACCGTGGAATGAGGTACCCTTGGATATCATTTCTCACCCGCTTATCTGAATTTATGTACGAACTTTACACACTGACACATTGCGATCAAAGATTTAATTAAAAGCCGATTTATGGGGCAACAGGCTAAGCAAACCACAGTACGCACTGTGACAAAAGATGCACGGTTTGGGTATATGTCGAATGAGCCCAGTTTCACCGATATGTGACCAGAACTGATTGAGAAACTTCATTTTCTAAAATCTGACTTTGATCATTGCTTGTTTGTGGCGATTCGTTTGAATACGGCAAAAAGTTATTTAATTGATGCGCTCAAGAGCTCCAACTAGCAAGTTTATGTCGCGCATATCCAAGTGGACCATTTGGCAAAAAGAGCGCAAAATTGCAAAAAAAAAAAAAAAAAAAAAAAAAAAAACCCAGGCACTGGATGCATGTCCGCGATCCGTTTTGTGCACATCATCATCATGGCGCTTCTTTTACGTGGCAATGCTGTTATGACTTTTAATATATATGCAGCAGCTCTAAAACAAATGAATGCATCTGGAGAGGGTAGAGGATTTGAAATGGCCAATACATCATGGGGATTGGCGTAAGATGAGGCACCTTCAATGATCCAGATGTTCCACCAGTTCTTTGCCGTGTTCTCGAGTCAAATCACGCTGAAAAAAGACGCTCCTGGGGAGAAAAGGAACGAAAGCGGGCGGGAAAAACAGCGGCACAGACCAATTCACGCAAGCACAGACCAATTCATTTAAGCACAGACGACGGTCTTTTTTTGGGGGTCTGGCCATCTTGTCACCGCAAACGCCAGCAAGCCTTTTATGACGGCAAAAATCCTTTTTCACATGTCAGTATTGCTTGTGCGACGCCGGAATGGTTTTGGGGGGAGCGGATCGATCGCGATCAGCTATCGACGTGCTCCATCATGACCGCCCTGGCTCTTTTCCAGCTTTTTTTTCTTTTTTTCTTGTTTTTTTTTTATGCGAGAACTGTTTCCTCAATTCGTGTTCGAGTGTCTACGTGATGAAAAGTATGGGTTTTCTCTTACCGTGAGGCGACAAGGTAAAAAAAAAAAAAGGGCGCCCTTTGCAAGCTGGGACTAGATAAACCCGATTAGGAAAATGTCAACGGAAACGCATCATGGGGGGTGCCTGGCAACAGCTCATCCTTTTTTCCCTCCCTTTTTTTTTTGGAGGAAGGGGGGCAACTAGCTTTTTTTTTTTACAGCAATGCTTCTATTTTGCCCCTCTCCCAGACTTTTTAAACATGATCTACAAGACCGATTCGCCTCGTTCGAGTGTCTACATGATGGCAAACGTCATCTTCCCTATCAAAAGTGATGGCAGGGCAAAGAAAAATGCGGTTCCGTGCAAGCTAGGACAGAGTGTACGGTGCCGGAAGGGCATCCGTGAAAAAAAGTCAAAAATTGACAATTCACGGGGGGCGAACATTTTTTTTCCCACGAAAAAAAAACGGCGTCAAAGAAAACAGCAAGTGTCTGGCTATCATCGTCGTGCCAAGAGCAAGCGAGAGAAGACGAGCTAGCTTCACAGTGAAGAGATTGCCAATTCATGTGTATCTGGATCTGCTGATGTCATTTTTGCGTTTATTTCTCCATCATTACTGCGCTGGCTATAATTGATGTGAGCAATGCACGCGCAAGCTGGAAGACAAAAAAAACTGCGAGACCGCAGCAAGCGGGTTTGGCGTGCTCCATGCAAAATGATACCCTTTTCTCATCCTCTTTTTTTTTCCTTTCTCTTTCGCTTTTTTCCCTTTAATTTTTTTATCTCTGATGTGTATTGATATCGACGCGTTTGTTTTTATTCTTGGTGGTGCCACTGCCGGTGGCACTTTGCTTCTCAAGCATTTGTTGAGCCGCGTTCCCGTGGACGTGCAAGAGTCCCAACCGATGTTTGACTGGGCAGACGCGCCACCTGGTAGTCCGTTGTCTCTGGTGCCTGCCCCGGTGCCACCTGTTCCAGGTGATATCATGATGGTGTCCGATCTGGCGATGCTGGTGCTGTTTTGGTGTTTCATGGCTCTCTACAAGTCTACACGATTTATGGGCATTACGTCTGTCGTCATCCATGCGCTTGCATTGGTCGCGACCGCATTCATGTTCGGCCTGAGCAAGGCAATGTCCGGGTTGGCTGCATTTGTCGGCCTCCTGAGGGCGCTTGTCAAGTTTTTGGCCGCCAATTGCGTGATCTTTGTCCGTCGCTGCTCACCCATCCTTGTCGAAGTGGTCCTCGGTGTCTGTTGCCTTTTTGTGTTCCTGGCTGCTTGTCTCTGGTCCGTCACTCTCCTTTTGGTCTGCATTGCATGCGCAAAAGCGATGGTAAAGCCCAAAAAAGCAAAAAAAAAAAAAAAAACTTAATTTTTTCTTCGCCTAGGCCAAGTTCAAGGAATTGACCGAGCAAGACCCCAAGATACCGGTAAGATTGGCAAAAAAAAAAAGAAAAAAAAGCGTCCAATCATTCTTTTTCTTTTTTTTCGTTTCATTTAGCCCGTTTCCGCGTCGCTCCCAGCGCTGATCACGATGACCATGGTAGATGACCAATTGCATGCGGCTGCTGTCGAGCGCGAGTCCCTTCAAACCAAGCTCAATACCATGACCGCGCAGAACGAGCGTGTTTTGGCGGAATTGAAAGGTGCGCAGCAGCAACAAGACAGCATGAAGGAGCAAGTTGTGGCCGTGCACGCCCAATTGGACCATTTGAAGGCGTTGTCCGCGCGTATCCAGCAACGCGTGACCTCTGAGAGCGCCCAGTTCGATGCCAAGTTGGAACTGGCTGTCCAGCGCGAGGTGACCGAATTACGCGACATTCACGCGCAATTCCTTGCATCCGAAAAGGAGCGTCTGGAGCGCCAGCATGCTATGGTGGCAGAAGAGCGCAAGCCAACTGGCACTGAGCAAGACCTTTGCCCTGAAGCCATTGAAGCCGCGCGAATTGAGTTGTCTCGTGTTCAGCAAGAGCTCCATGATATCCAACAAGAGCTCCACGATGCACAGCACAAGTTCAATGGTGTTCATCAAGATCTCCAGGGTGCCCGCCAACAAGCTGACGTGGCCCGCCAACAAGCGCAAGGCGCTCAACAACATGTGGACGCTTTGAAGCAAGAATTGGCCACAATGCACACCGTGTTTTTGCGAGAACAGGAGAGCGTTGCCGCGAATCGCGAATCGCGCGAGCGCGACGAATCATTGGCTGCTGCTGCGCGAGACGCGTCAATTCGAGCCAATCAGGATGCCGCCGCCGCTAATCAAGCCGCCGCCGCCGCCAACCAAGCGCGCCTCCGTGACGAGGCTGCCAGCAAGGCGATCCTGGCCGAATTGAATGTGAAGCGCCAGAATGCGTCCGCCGCACAAGATGCCGCCGACAAGCAGCACGCAAAGGCCCAGGCTGCCATCGACACTGCCAAGAAAAAGTACGATGACGCCGTCAAAGAGATCCGCCACGCACGCCAAGCCCAAGATGAGTTCCGCGCCACCGAAAACGACCTTTGCCGACGCGAGCAGTGGCTCCAGGAGGAATGGCGCAAAGTCCATGAGCAGCGCGCCTACAATGAATCGCAGCTGCGCCAAATTCGCCAAACCCAAGCAACAGCTGCTCAGACCACAGCCCGAATGGCACGCAAAGAGGCCAAACTGGACGATCTGATGGACGAATTGGCCTTCCACGACTTGTACGACTCCGCCGCCGCTTCCGCCGCCGCATCTGCCGCCGCACCTGCTAAAAAGCCAGCAAAGCCCACCCAGCCAAAGGAAAAAAACAAGGCTAATGGCAAGCTTATCGCCCCTGCAGAACCGCCATCGTCCTTGATGCCCAAATTTGACAGGTTCATGGACGTGGCCGGCAAGGCAGCCGCCACAATCGCGAGCATGAGCAATCCTTCTCTTCCTCCCAAGATCGGTGCCGCGCAAGAGCCCACCCCCATGCCACCCGACAAAATGGACACCGACATGACGGCTTCTACAAAGCCAAAAATCATCTTTAAATTGAGCCGTCTGTCGCGCGACGAACGCCCACCGTCCAATTATAAAAATTAATAAAAATTAAAAAATAATACTTGTCTTGTTGTTTTCTCCTCCTCTTGTCGCGTCTAATAAAGAGATGGTGCTCGAAATGAACAGCATCGCCTTAAAAATGACTGCATGAACGAGCCAGGCACGGTGCCAACTGATTGTAAATCAACCCCGTTCGTACTTTTTGGTTTTTCGATCCTGATTCTCCAAAAACGCGGTCTCTGATACCCGCTCATCTTTTGAAACAACAAAAATGACCCAATAGCATTTTTCTCGACACGAGCTGTCCAAATATACAGTATCATTGTTTCAAATTTATTCTGTAGGATTGCAATTGGGAGGGTCAAAATGGGGGGTATGGGTGAAATTTGCATGGAAAAAATTACAATTGAGAGAGGATGAAGGTCACGTACAGTGTCAAGATTAAAAATGTGCAATAACAAAAGTGTAAGGTGTAGACTAAATGCTGTAAAAAGTGCAATTGTATGTGCAACAACTGAATGTGGTTGAATTTCTTCAAAATAACAATTGTCCAGGAAATAAAATTTGTGCAAACAGAGATTGATATGCCTTTTGAGGTTTCTTGCTGTAAGACATTTTGTGCGTGTGTGTATGTGTGTCAATTTCACTATAAGAATTAAGAGTTAGCTGTTATTCTGCAAAAAAGGAAGAGAAAGCGATTGAATTTACTGTGATTTGATCAAATTTCCATTTTTTAGATTTGCAGGCCACCTTTTTGCCGAGCCGAGTCATGTTTCTTGCTGGCCGTCGTCGAGAGGTGGTGGATTGTTGCAGCAAATTGGTTGCTCCGTTTGTGGTGTGGTGTAGTTCAATTGCAGGATGTGAGGCTTGACGTGTCTTTGAGATGAATTTGCCTGCATAAGAGCGCCGCTATTGATCAATTTGTGTTCGTTCCCGAGAGAGCCGATAAAATTGTGTAGCCAGCATCGAGAGGATGAGGAGTCTGTCTGGCAGCCATATTCGCTCAAAAGCGCCGGCAAATCATGATTTTCCAGATTTGCAACGTGTATTGCGGCCAATGCGTTGTCTGGTTCGCCTTGACCGCTTCCAAAAATACGAGGAGATGCATTAAAGCACAAGGTTCACAATAACATGTGAACAACGCAGTGTGGCTATTTTGTGTCTGTTGTTGCTGCTGCTCCACCAGATGCAGCTGAATCGGCCAAAGATGAGCAAAGTGGATGTGTTTTGCCGTTGCGCGCCGTCTTGACATGGCCGTCTTGTTGCAATCGACACGCCTGACGTCCACCAAAAAAAAAAAAAAAAAGGTGACTTGTTTGTTCCAGGGCGCATTTTTTGATGTTCCACTTACCAATTTGCATATTTTATGACTTGTTTTGCAGACGAGCCAATTCCGTTCTTGCTGTGCTGCCACCATAAATTTATAAAGTGGGATAGGTGATTTCAAGGCATGCCAGCAGGAGTTGAGATGCTGGTGCTTGCACTCGATTTGCCACCGATATTCCCATGACAGTCCGCCAAGCTGCCAAGGGATAAAATCATCGCCATACCTTGCTTGAGTCGCCTTGCTCCAAGACATACAATGCTCGTTTTTTGACGGAGATGCTGCACTGTCACTGTCAATGCCGCGCCGCAGAGCTCTTTGCATTGTGTCCACCAATGACGATGCAAAAAAAAAAAAAGCGTGTGCGCCACTTCATCGTCTTTGCTGCCGCCGAATGCTTGTAGATATGTCGACTAAGCGCTATTGCAATCAATCCGTTTGCAACGCTTGGTTGTCGCCGCCGGATAACCATTTTGGGTCCACTGCGTGCCGTTTGGTCAAAAGTCGCCACAACGTGAGGGCCATCTGTTGACAGAGATGGAGTAGGCTACAGTAGCAAAAAAAAAAAAAAAAAGGTGGTCAGGCCCATCATCTGGCCGGAATTCATCGCAACATGAGATTATCTTACCAGGCAAATGGCAGTTTTGTTTCTTTTTGGTTCATGATCTATCCGTGACATGGACTATCAAATGATTTTGCACCTTGTTGACGCTTGATTTGAATCTTGATCGCTACCATACAATTTGCAATTGCCATAGCAATTTGGGTATGCTTGGATTTTTTTTGTCGTAATCATGCGCTTTTTTTTCCGGATTTCAATCACCAGACTCTTGCCAATTGTGAAAGAGTGTACGCAGTGACGAGCGCCTTTGTCAATGCATTGTAATGGAGAGCACACACCATTTTTGCGCGCCATTGCAAGTGATCCCATGTTGATGTGTCTATAAAAAAGTAGAAAAGATGAGCGTCCATCCATTGAAAAAAGCACGCCATTGACTTACGCATCATGCGCAGCTACAGATGTTTATCTTGCTGTGCCATTGAATATTGCTTCTCGTGGCAGTCAATTGATGCGCCAGATGAACGACAGGATGAGTTTTGACCGTGCAAATAAACGTTTCGGTCCGCCACACTGCTGACTGTTGTTGCTTGCTTTTCGACATGTCCAATGCGGTCTACTGATGCCATTTTGATTGATGTCGCATTGAGAGTCATCGGCGCGTCACCTCTCCCAGGATGATGGCCATTTGAGCATGCATTTTCAAGTTTCGAGATGATCTCAAAAGAAGCGCGAAACCATCTGTTGCTCACAATGGATGCTGTCGTGTGAGCCAATTCACCCATGCCGGGTATCGCCCTGCTGATCCTATCCACCATGATCATACAATGCATGTATTGTCCTCCGCCTTGATCTGATTCGCCATATGATAATAGTGTGCTGCACACCATGACTTTGCGCACAATTTTTTGACATCATCGCGTCCACCGGGATCTTGCTTAGGATCTGGCAAAAAATAATGGCTCCAATGGAGGTCGTTCAAATCCATCAATACATGTGATATTTATCTGTAAATGTCCTAGATAATAGGCTGTATCTATCCTGTCAAAAAGCAGGGAACAAGGGTGTCCCCTACATTTAGGCGGATTGGTGCGCTTCACCCCACCCCGCGGGATGCGATGTCCAGCAAAAATCAACCGGTCATCAGTTGTTCAATTGACCAAAAACTGAACATGTGGTTATGACCCACCTCCAATGATTTTTTGCCAATATTTTTTTTGCCTTGATCTTGTCACCACGATTTTGCAGCATACTGTACAAAGTTGCTTGCTTGCCAAGATTTTTTGCTTGCCGGCACAATCTTGTTTGCCACGATGATGATCTTGCGCTCATTTGCCATTTGCCACGATACTGTATTGTCCACCACCTGTCAGGCGCACGCGTTTGCTGGACCTCGGGCGTCACGTCCGGGGACAATGCAGGCGCGGGGGCTGGCGTGGAGACATCGACCTCTATGCCTAGTTCGAGCAATTCCTCGTCAAGCGAGGAAATGTTCTCACGGCGCTGTCGATGCCTTGGCGATGGGCTGTGGTGCATGATTCGGACAATGAGCTTTTATTGGGACAAGGAAAGGGACAGGGGACGGTGCGGCAAACAGGGGAATGATCAGGTAAAGAAAAAGGGGAAAAAAGGGGAAGGGGGAAGCGGCTGCTTAAATGGGCAGCCGATGATGGGGATTGCCCAGTCGGGCTTCCAAAAGTGTCAGCGGCGGAAGCTGGATGGGCAATTCCCAAAAAAAAAAGGAAAGAGGGCGCGGCCAAAGGAGTGGGGCACGCGCGAGACAGAACAAGGCAAGGAAGGGCATTCATGGGCGGTAAGCCAGAAAGGGGCAGAGAGACGAGGCAAGGGCGGATGGTCATGGTGGCGTGAGGAGCGAGTGGGGTGAGGAAGCGAGCGATGCACGCAAAAAAAAAAAAAGGAAAAAAGGGTCAAAAAGGCGTGGCACATGTCGGGAACGCGGGGCGGATCCTGACACCACCAGTCCAGCACAATCATTTTCGCCGGGATCATGCGCAAAATCTTGTTTTCTGCCTTGATTTTGCTTGTTTTTTTCGTTCGTATTTGCCATGATCTTGCTTGTCGTCACCGTCTTGCTTGCACATGATCGTTTTGCCGCTTGGTCATCGGGACGCCCTTGTCTACCATCACCAATTTGCTCGTCGTGCGCGATGATTTTCTTGCCACCATAATTTTTTGCATGATCTTGCTTGCTTCTTGCCCATGCACCATGATCTTCTGCTCCTGTCGTCGCCTTTGCTGACTTGATGGCAAGCGATCAAAATCTTTGCCATGGCATGATGCTGTTGTCCAGGCAATTGAGCCCTCATTTCACCGATTTTCGATGCACGATGAGCTCGCAGCCAAGCAATCCGCCAAGCACATGTGCTCCGCATCATTGCCATTTTTGCATTGATGTCGTTGTTCTTGCTTGAATGAGATCATCATGTCGCCGTGTAGATGATGGCTCTGGAGGTGATCCAAGGCTCGCTTGGTTGGCTCGCCTTGGTCTTAGATAATGGGTATTCACGCGGGCATCCACATTTGCATAATCCATGGCAATTGCCTACGAACGGCCATCCCACGCGGATGATCCCATTTTTAAAAACCCAAGGTTCCATCTTTTTGGATGTTATCGGACATTCTGGATGAAGTCTATTGGTGAAACTGCCATGGTTATGCAAATGTGGATGCCCGCGTGAATACCCATTATCTAAGACCAAGGCGAGCCAACCAAGCGAGCCTTGGATCACCTCCTCTCAATGCCCTAATTTTCTTGGCCACAGATGGTCTTGTTGTTGTGGACGCCCATCATCATGCGTGATTTCTTGGATTGAACTTGCGTGGCGGCGGCGAACGATGGCTGTAGCCGTGTACAGTAGCGCCAATTTCTGCTTCCCCCACTTGCACACAATCTTGCAAAGTGGTACCTCCTGCCCTCCCCCTACAGCAGATCATTTTAGGAGGCCCATGTTGTTGTTGTCCTTGCCAAGCAAGCACCACACGGCAACCAGTGTCGCCTTAGGTCCAGCTGTTGTGTGATAAAAAAAACGAAGGGGGGGTTAGAAGGTACAGTAAAAACATGTCCCAGTCATTCTACACCAATTGCAATTTTTCCTTACGTTATTATGTTGTTGACAACCCATTGGCCTTTGCCAATTGCGTGTGTCCTGTGCCATCCAGCAGGGGCCCAGCAGCAGAGCAGCGGAAAAGGTGGAATTCGTGAGGGATTTGGCGTCGAATGGTGGATGAGGAAGCGGATTCATGTGATGGTGTGGTGCTGGTGGATGGCGGATTCTTGACGTGGTGGCGAGGAGAAATATTTTTGTCTTTTTTGTTTTTGAATTTTTTTGAGGCTTTTCTGGTGATTTTGACCTTTTTTTGTGTTTTTTGACGGATTTTTGCACCCGTGTCAAACCTCAAAAGAGCCAAAAAAAGCAACAACAAGACAAATCCCCACGGGCGCGGCAAGCGACGAGCGAGCGAGAAGCGAAGAGAAAACCAGAGCAAGCGAGGGGAGAGGAGGAAGAGAAAAAGAGCGCAGCACGACGACAGAGGCTACGCCTTGTGCTTTGGCGGACCACCGCCACGAACAACAGTGCCCTCCTTGGCCTTTTGGCCCCGTTCAAACATTACAAAAATTTTCAACCTCGATTTTCTCGGCAGCTGATTGGACGACACATACGGTAGTGCCTTTAACGTGTCGAAGGCACTTGTTGCATCATCTCTATCAAATGAAATCAGATTCATCGATGGATGGCTAAAACTCACAGAGAAAATTCACTTTTTCATCAAAGTTTTTGATCACGGTTTGCTCGAAAACGGTCTAATAAACCTGTAATTTTTAATTCAATTTTATTAACAAACTGGAGCAAACCACCTAATGGGATGACTTGCAGCGCGCTAGCTTGGGTTTTAACTTTTTGCATCGGTCATCTCGCCAGCCTGCAGCCCACTCAGAGCATAGAAATGTGAAAAATAAAAAAAATAAAAAAATAAAAATTCCATGCAATCCACCACCTTAATTTGGAAGTGTCAAACCTTGAATTTTTGCAAAAAAAATTGCCCAAAGTTGGCAATTTTCCTCAGTCGATCATCGTTCATGCGTCACTCTTTGGCCCTTTTTCTTACGTTGGGGCAATCTGCTATTTTGCGTGCCAATAGCAAATTGTCGGAGTTACCTGTTTGGGATGCATTGATCGCTCGGAGTTAGAAAAATCTCAAATTTGGAATTTTCTGAGTCTGAATGTGTGACCCCTGAGTGACCCCTGAATTTTTCAAAAGTGGTCGTAGCGCTTTGGGGTTTTAAGATTTTTTGTTGCAAATTTTGCACTGAACGCGATGCATCTGTTTTTGAGCGGAGTCAACCATGCAGATGGCGAGATGAATGCAAAATAGAACAAATGTGATGTTTTTGGAATTTTCGAGTCCAAAAAAAATCGGGCGGGCTCGTCATGAGCACTGGGCCAGAGTTTATGCCGCGGTGCGTTTTTCATTGGCGGGAAAGCAAGTTGCAAAAAAAATTCTGGAGGCACAGTAGACTGGCAAAGTCTGAAAACCGCGCTTTAGGGATTTTAAAAGGTACTGTAAATGTAAGTTTTTGTGCCGTGTAGCGCGATGCTTCACGCATTGAAATGATACTGTACAATACTGTACAGTACTGTACAGTATCATCACGCATCAGTTTTTGTCTACTGTAATGAGGTTGAAACCCTGGACGGATCAAATGTTTTACTGTATTCGCGTGCAAAAAAAACAGATGAAAATCGTGCTTTTTGCGCACCCTCTAGGGACTAGGGCGCTGATACTGTATTACAGTATAGGGCTGATTTTTTTTCAAACGGAGAAAGGCACGCTTCAATGCTTGTACTGTAGCAACGCCCTCACGCCTCACCAAATTTACCTAATCGTCAACAAATGACGATGGAGCGTGCTGTCGCAAATTAAATTGAGCACAGACAACAATGCGACGCACTTTTAGAAGACGTTCTTATAGCGCAGGCTTGTGGTTTTGTCTTTTTCACCATTCGCCGGGTCGCATTTGGTTGAAGTGCAAGCACGGATAAAAGTTTACATTAGCCCTCTCTCCCATCATTGGAACACGCTTGCCATTATTCAGACTTTCATCAGAGAGTTGCCCATTATTGCTTTATCATCGAATGTAGGTATCAATCTTCTATGAGAGTCACAGGGTAAAAAGCTCCTGCTCGGCGAGCAGCTCGTCTTGCTTGATTTCTTGCGTGACCTCATCATCCTCGGCCTGCCGAATGTCCACCAAAAAGTCTTGTAAATCTTGCTCGAATTGCGACATTTGATCGCTGTAAGCAAACATCCCACGCACCATCACCTCGACCTGATGACTAGTTCAGACAAGGGATGTTTCATGAGCAATGGCGTCCGGCCCTGGCCTCATTTTTTCTTCTTTTTTTTTCTTTTGATGATTGTGCTTACGAGGCGAGAAAGGGAAAAGAGCGCATGAAAAAGTCGTGGACGTACTGGGTGATATAGACCGTGTTTGACATGAGTGGGTTGGCGACCTGGGATGGGTCGAACACGGGGACATAGACTTCCCCCTGTTCGACGACCTGGAGGAGGGTGGCGAGAAGCCTGCTCTGGGCGTGCAGACTATTTTGACAATCGGGGTCCTTGAGCACCTGCAGCACACCGTCGAGCAAACGCATGTAATGTGCTTGGTAGAAATCGCCTGCCATGTCCTCATCATCCAGCTCGCGCACTTGCTGGAGGAGCGTTAGGCACGTCTTGAGCGACGGCAGCGCTATGTCCAGCAGTGTGTGCCGCGCACCCCAAAGCATGCTGTCCAGCAGCAGCGCCACGTCTTGCACGGGCCACTGCATCATCTCTACGCGTCCAAAATAATTTAATGACGAGCCACACTCCATTTCCGTCCTCTCTATTCCTTGCTTTTTTTTTTTTTTTTTACCTTGAAAATAATGTTCACCAATGGCTTGCAATAGGGTAAAAAAGCCTGATCGGTGGTCAGGGTAATCGCTCATGTTTTGCTTGATGGCCATGAGTGTCGGCTCAATGAGCATGGTGACCATGGCATTTTGCGGGTATGCCCACGGTAGCTGACAATAAAAGGATGATTATTCCGCCATTTTTTTTTCTTCTCTCCCCTTTTTTTTTTTTTTTCCTTATCATACCTTGAGCTTTTTAATCAGCTCAGCCATCATGGTGAGGACCGGTGCGGCGGATGCAAAGCCCTGGTCGTGAAAATCGAGCATGATGGTCCAGAGCAGCTGTGGCCAAATGTCGACATTTGCAAGGGACACGCCCGTGTAATGGGTCGCGTATGCGCTGAGGATCTTGCAGCAATCCTGCTTGATGAGGACGTGCATCCTCGCCTGTGGTGGCGGCAGCGAGGCCGATGCAGCCGACGAGGAGCTAATTGTGCTGTAAATCACCAAGAGCAAAGGGAGCATCGCGTCGAATTGGTGCTGAAAGACGGCTCCGATGTGTGTGCCTAGCGAGACGTTGATGTGCATCACGGTGCGCAGCATCACCAAGTCGTTCATGCTGGATGCGCGTGCGACGAGACCCATTTTTTCATTTGGCACGGCCATGACCTGCTGTAGGGCCGCCAGTTGCTGCCCGGGAGCCAGGTGGCGAATCATGCAACCAAGCGATGCAAAAAGAATCTCCATCTAGCAGAGAAGAGAAAAAAAAAAAGTAAGCCAAAGGGCGAAAATGCACCTCATTTTGAATTTACCTCGCGCGTCTGATGCCAGTCAGATAGGATGGTGGGCAATTGGGCGCCCACGCGTGCCAAGAGCGAGCCGCCATTGCCTGGTAGATCGAGTGTGGCCATGGCGGGAGCCTTGGCGAGATGGGCAAGGGAATTGCATGCGACTTTTTTGATCTCTGGGTCATTGCTGTGAAGGGCATCGCGTAAAAATGGCCAGAGAGCCGCGACAAAGGCGAGATGTGTGTCAATGTGGCGCGGAGCATGTCCAAGGATGATGGAGGCCCATTGCAAGATGTGTTGGGCGGTCGCTTCGCTCAATGACGCCTGAAATGCCCTCATACATGCGTCAACGAGGGGTCCCATCCATGGCTGAGGCGGCGCTCGAACATCGTCATCATCCAGGCTTGCAATTGCCCAGCACACACGCGGGACCTGGTCGTCCCATAGCTGCGCCTGCAATCCCGCTTGCAATTCATGCTCCAGAAAGCCCAAAGTCCACGCTGGATTCGCCTGCACCGCCCATCGGAGGACCTTGCTGGCCATGGGGTCCACTTGATCCACTTGATCCAAATGTGCCAAGATCGTGCGCAGCAAATCATTGGCGAAATCACCACTGATGGCATCACTTGTCACCATTTTTTCCCAGTATTCCAGGCAAACAACCCACAATGGTTCGCTTTCCAGGCCAGAGACCGCGAGCATTGCGCGATGGCACTGTGTTTTGAGGTCGACGGGCATTTCCAAAGGTTTGGTCATGACACTTGTCAAAAACAGAGCACCCTGCTGCACACACGCCTGATCCTCGGCGTCCATGTCGTCAAGTGAGGGTCCAATGGCCTGCGAAAGCAGCGACAACACCGAATTGGCCATGTCTGGTATGATTGCGGGCGGCAGTTCGTCGCGTGCAATGATTTCGGCGTGACATTCGACAACGAGATGGCGATGTGCGTGCGATTTGGTTCCCCACAAGGCGATGTGCTTGAGGATGGTTGGGACGGCGCTCGTGTCGATGAATGGGACGAGTTTAGCCACGGTGGCAAGCGCGGTGCGTGAAAGAGAGGGCGGAACAGTTGGTGATGTCAGCACCTGAGTACACAGATCGAGCAGCATCGGCGCCTGGTCCATCATGCGTGCGCGCATCTTGCGCTGCTTAGCGACAATGACATCCTCCTTTTCAAACACATCTTGGCAAAACATGGCAATCAGACGCAGGTTATTCTCGCACAGCGCAAGCGATGTCGGGCTGGCGGCCACGAGCTCGGGGATAAATTCGGGCCAATGGTGTAGCCAGTCTTTTTTGAGAATCTGCACGAGAAGCACATTCAGTTTGCCCAAGACGAGCGGCGCAGCCGTCCCCGCCGATGCATGCCGAATCACCTGCTGGACAAGGTAATTCCGAATTTCTACTTGGAAAAGGAGGTCAATGGCCATTTCTATAAACCCCTCATTCTTTTCTTGCCTAGACGCGTCGACACTGGCACCGTGTACCATCGCACAAGGACAAATTGTTCGAGAATACGCAGGCCTAGGTACTATCCCAATTAAAAAAAAGGGGTCACGTCCGAGTTTTTTTTTTTTCATTGTTCTTTTTGATTGTCTACCTTGGCATTGGCGCTTGTGGACGCGTCAAGGATAGTGGCGACCGATTGCCATGCATCTGGCTGATTGCCAAACGCTGTGAGCACTTGCTGGGCCTTGGTACGCTGAAAATAAAAAAAAATAAAAAAAATTAGACGCTGGAGGCGCAGAACACGTGGTAGTCGGTTTACCGTGTCGTCCGAGCCCGTGTAAAAAGCGTCCACGATGCGATCAAAGAGCTGCGCGTCAAAGGGCCTTTCGAGTAACTAGGAAAATGAAGAAGAAACGCGAGAATGAGCATAACAATGAAAAAAAAAAGAGGTGTGCGCTACCTGGTCCATGCCAAAAGGGTTGACAAGGGGAAAAGAAAGAGGAAAAAAGACGCATTGAGCCCCGCCCAGGTCTTATTTGATGATGTTTTTTGCCCTTTTTTTTTCATTGTTCCTCTTTTTTCCACTTTTTCCATGCCAGGCCAGGACGACACTCACGACGACAAGGCATCCTTCCAGCTGAACCGACACAGCAATGCTCCATCGCAGGCACCACACGCTCACCGCTGCAACAACCACTTGGAGGACGTGCTCAAAGGCTTGTCTTCTTGGCCTTTGGACGTCTCGCAGCCGTTCCACCGCTTTCTCGACTGTCTAAAGTCACAGCCCGGCAACGAGCCCCCTCGTTACGACCCCTCCTCGCCATCTGCATCCTCATAGATCTCATCATTAAATCAAAACTCATCCATTTTGCATTGCATTTTGCATTGGTATCCTGTTTATTTTGACAAGTTCATGTCCACGAGGCTGGCGACACCGTTTGCCTGCAAGCGCACAAACGACACGCCCTCGGCGTCGCCAACCAGGGCCATTAGCAGCGCAGGCTCTGTGTGCCTTGTGTGCGCAATGGGGAAATAGCTCCCCTCTTTGCTTGGCCACGCCGCCACCTGCGAGAACAATGCCTTGAGATTCTCTGGGTCCGGCAACGCATCTGTCATCCTGCGACAATGAGAGGGGAAAAAACGAGCCGTCTTGCGCCGTCAGCCTCTTTTTCAGATTTTTCCAGGTATTTTTTGCTTTTTTTTCTTTTGTCAAATGAATGTACCTGCCAACGACGACACGAAAGTCTGGAACGCCGGGATCACGCTTTTTCCAGTCATGGCGAGGCTTGTAGAGGTCGTAGGCAAAGGTGTAGCGGTGCATCGGCGAAATGATGGCTGGTTGGTGCCATTGTTGGCTCTGGACGGGCGATTGCAGCCTGGCAAAGAGATCAGCATAAGTGGTGCAGGTGTATGGGCGGATGGGCCATTTGAAAAGGAGGCCGCGGCACCAATGGACGAGGCGTGCCGTCCATTGATGGAAGAAATGCCAAAAAGACACTTTCGGCTGCGGCACAATCACTTGCATGGGCGGCGCGCGGCGCACAATGTAGCCTAGACGCTTGAGAAAGGCATATGCCTGATACCGTTCAAACGAGATCCATCCGTCGTGCGATGTGCAAATCATCGCATAAAAATCGGCCAATGTCTTTTCGGGGACAATGAGCCCTTGTCGATTCATCAGCCACGCCGCCTCCTCGAGGTGCAAATGGACCGCACCTTGCAAAGCGTGCCCCAGCACACGTACATGTGTCCCCTTTTCCGCAGTCAGACGCGTCAATCCGCCAGAAACAAGTTCGCCGCTGCACACACCACCCTTTTGCGCGCGCTCCTCGCCGATCAGCTCGTAAAGCGCATGCCGTGCGCGTTCCACTTTATCTTGGTCCTGGTCGGCCGGCGCAAACGTCTTGCTACCGCGCTGAGGCTTCCTAAGAGGGAGAAAAAAAAAAGTGAGAAAAAGAGAAAATACACCAAATGGTCGTGCCTTTTCGCTTTACTTGGACTTTAGCAGTTCCGAATAGTCGGCCACATCCTCGTCACTCGAGTCGTCCATGAGAGGAGGAAAAAGAAAAAGAAAAAAAAAGGCCGCAGGGGCCAGATTGCAGGAAATTCGGGCCTTGAATTGGCCTCAGCCATAGCTGGCGCAGAGGTTTGCGTCACGATCGTCACCGTTCTCTTTTTGCTCATTCTTTTTTTTTAATTTTGCCATGGTCCTCAACCTGTATCAGCCCGTAGAGCGCCACCTAGTGCAATTCCACGCCGGAAAATGCATACGCCAAGGCAACTTGCTCAAGCCTGACCTACGAAAAGGGTACAATTGCTTTGTTTTCCACTCTCACCCACTGACGTGTCTTTATTTTTTCTTCTTCTTCGTTCTTTGTTGTTGTTTATAGCTTGATTTACATGGATCAGGTACACTTTTTTTGTTTGCGCGCGCGCGTGTGCACTGCCGAAATTCATCTGTTTTTTTCTTTGTGAATGCCTAGGGCGACGACCAATTGATGCATTTTTACTGGAAGGAACGCAAGAGTGGCAGCCAGCCCGAAGACGTAAGCGTTTCCTCCCTCTTTTTCTAAAAAAAAATTGACGCGATTGGCGTAGGATTTGATCATCTTCCCGGACGAGGCCGAGATGGTGCGGGTGCCTGAATGCACGACGGGCCGTGTGATCATGCTAAAGTTCAAGACATCGAGCCAGCGACTGTTTTATTGGATGCAACACAAAAACGACCGCGGTGACGACACATTCATCAATAGCGTCAATCGGGCCATAAACACGCCATCGCTCGATGACACCGCCATGGACATTGATTCGCAAAACATCGAAATGGAACTGATGCAGCGTCTTATGGGCTCCGCCTCGGACGGCTCGCTTACCGAACAGAGTCTCATGGAGCTCTTTCAGCAAGCCAGGCAGCAGCAGTAAGGAATAAAAAAAAAAAGAAAAGAATGGGAGAGGCTCAATTTTCTTGAAAAATAGTGACGACCATGACGACGACGCGATCAATGACGACAATACCACCAATGCGACGGTGGCGCCGTCTGTCCCCGACACGGCCGAAACGGACACGACGGCGACGGCCGCGCCTGAGCAGCCCACGCCCATGCAAGAGCAAGAGCAGGAACAACAGCAGGAGCAGGAGCAGGAGGCACCGGCACCAGCCGCAGAACCAGCATCTGCATCAGCCCCCGCCGCCGAGTCGGGTGACCAGTACGAGCAATTGCGCAACATCCTCGCCGGATTCCAGCAACAACAGCAGCAGGCCAGCCCCGTCCACCTAAAGGACGTTTTGAACAAGGACGTGCTTGCCACCCTGCTCACCGACAAGGACGTCTGCGAAGCAATGTATCCTCACTTGCCCGACAATTGCGAACATACGCCCGACCAGCTGCGCCAGGTCCTTTTATCGCCTCAATTCCAACAGGCGCTCCATGGCTTCACCGGCGCACTCCAAAGCGGCCAGCTCGGCCCACTCACACAGCAATTCGGCCTCGATCCCTCCGCTGCCCTCGGCCCAGAAGCCTTTTTGCGCGGCATCGAGCGCCAGGTGCGCAAGGACGACACGGACAAGGACGGCGACCATGACATGGACGCTCATTGAGAGAAGAGAGAAGGAAAAAAAAAAGATGAATAAAAAATAGATGAATAAAAAAAAAAAAAGAGCGCGTGCATGTGCATCGCAGATCCTGATTGCCCGTTTTGAAAATAAAGGGGAGAGGGGGGAAACACACACTCATCGCGTAGATCATCCCCTGTTTTTTTGCATTTCTTTCTTTTTTCTAATTCTTGTCATCATGCTGGCTCGCACCGTCGCCTTTTTGTGTTTTCTCGTCGCCGTAGCCGCCGACCTTCAGGTCTGGTCCAATAATGTGTGCGGCGATGGCGAAGAAAACAAGATAAAGCCCGCAGACAAGGTCTTTGTCGACAACAACGTGTCCAATGCCAATTGTTTCACGATCCCCTCGCCCTATTTTTCGTACCAGGTCACCTCGGACACGGAAACCTGGGCAGGTTTCCTCGATGACCATTGCCAGCAGCCAGACTCGACTGATCGCTTTGATTCTGATTGTCACACACGCCAAAGCATCCGCTCGCTCCGCCGTATCAGTTGAAACACTCGTGTAAAAATAAAAAAAAAGAAATATACTTGAATTGCCAAAGAAATACAATGGACGACGCAGGGAGATGCGCGGTCATATGCTGCAAGAGTCTGCTTTTTCTCCTGCCGCCATGTCGTCCCCTCTCCTCCTCCTCCTTCTCCTTCTCCTCATTGGCTTATTGCCTTGCAGATGCAAACGCCCCACTCCTTATTTTTCTGCGACAATCAGGCCTTGCATTGACCAATCCTGCCTCGCAACACCCGAAAAATAAAAATACAAGCGCTTGACCCTATCGATCGCCCATTGAATCAGGGGGCGCATTGTGTGCTCGGCGTCCCCACACGCACGCCGTCCAAGCATCGATTTCTATTGGCTCCTGTTTTAGCGGTGATGTTTGCAAAGGTAATAAAAAGCGTGACTTTTAGCTGAAAATATGTGGAAAATGGCTGGGACAATGCATCCTGCGTGGTTGTGCCTTGTGTGGGATCATCATCTAGGCAACTACATAGTACTTGATGGATTGTGAAAAGCGAATGTTTTCTAACGGTCGCATCCTGTGGACGTTTTGGCGTTACTGTATTGTTGGTTTGCACCACCACGCACCACCCGAGTGCTACCCGAACACGGGCGACATGACTCACACGGGAATCAGACACGAAAAAAAAGATCAGCAATCCTGTATTACTGTAGAACTGAACCCCCCCAAAGGCCAGAGCCAAATAATATTTTACGCGTTTCTCCAGATGAGTCTGACCATCTGGCGTTTAGACATGTGGATATGATACTCCACTTGGAAATACATTAATTCCTTTTTTTTTTTTGCAACTCGAATCACTCAGTTCTGAGAATATGCATTTTTCTTAAATTCAGGGCCAAAATCAGGGTTAAACCGACCCCTGAAGGCTAGTTCACCGAAAACTCGACGCGATGTTCTCAAACCACAAGCGCTTTTACCGCGTTTGCCCGCTAATTCATTTGAGGCGTCTCACGCATCGGGGCGCACAGCCGTTGCCGCAGTACGTGGCCAAATGGAGCTGATCTTACCCCCTTTACGCCTATGAATCTAGCGCGTCATCAGAAACTTACTCATCTGCTCCCAAATTTGGATCAGTTGAGGGGAGACCCAATTCTCCAACGGTGTTCAGTTTTTTCGCGAATCGGATCACTCAGTCTCGAGAAATCTTGAGATTCGTGTTTGCTAGTGAAAACCCAGCGCCAAATAATATTTTGCGCGTTTCTCCCGATGAGGCTACAGTAACAGTACATGGATTGTAAGGCGGGATGCCTTTCAGCCTTTATCACATTCAAAAGTATGGAAAGCCATAAGAGTGATTTTTTAATAGAGATTGTTTGAACATAGACAAGAGAGAGAACAAATAGGCCGATACTGGTAGCAGGCAGGCAAGGCTAAGGAAGTAAGGATGGGATGTCCCAGGTGAAGAGAAAGGGCGAATCTTGGGCGATAATGGGCTGTACACTCACTGTATGGGGGGGAAAGTCATTCACAAAATCCTTTTGGCCCCCCTTTTTTTGTTGTTGTAAATGTACCTTGCTGAATGGCCGTGGTGGCGGTGTAAGCAGCCACGGCCTCGTAGATCTTGTCGTCCGAACCGCTTTGCGTCTCAAGGTCTATCTTTCCATCGCTACATTGTGGCCATGGCCACCTCCAACGCATGGCGGTGCTTTTCTGGCGCATCTCTGCAACAAATGAGATGCGAATCAAACGGTGTTGCGCTGCGAGCACGTGGGGACCACTTTTTTCACCTTTTTGCGGATGTGAAGCTTGGCAGCGCTTCAAATGTCAAATTGGCAGCTCCGGACTTTGCAGGCGCAGCCCCAATTGCGAGATCGCTTGGTTGATATTGTCCCGCAGGTGATAGGCGAGGTCAAAGACGCCTGATTGGCGATTCAGAATGAAATCGCGGCCCAGAATGGCGTGGTCGACCTTGCGCGAGCGCTCTGTGCCTTCCGCTTTGTCGGTGAACTCAAGTCTGGGCACGGTAAAGATCATTGGCGACAGAATGGCGCCCAAGATGGCGCCCCAGCAAGCGAGGAAGCTGCTGCGACGCGTCGCTTGTCCTTTTTTGCTTGTTCATCTTGTCACGCACGCTTCTCGGCAGAACGTGTCGTGCAGCCTACATAGCCACCCCAGTCGTGGCTGTTCTAATCCAGGTTAGCCCGCCGCTTGCACCATGCCGCATGAAACGACGCGTCGCTGCGGTGTCGGTCGTACACATCGATGGTGTCGCGCATCTTGCTAACCTGGCACGCGTAACATCGCTCATAAAATACGACAGAGCCCCGCGTGAAGCCCTTGGGCTCGTTCTTTTGCTCGTTTAAGCCAAAAAGCCTTGATATCTCGACGTGAGGCACGAGACAAGTGTCGTTCAACGCGTCCAACACCTTTTTCCACCCTGAGTCTCATTCGATAGAGATTCAACAGATGCTTTCGACATGTTAAAAGCGCCGTGTGTCGTCCACTCGCCAGGTCGACGCCAAACCGTTTGTCAACAGTACGCGACGCGTCAGTCAACGGAGGAAGCTCGCTTTCGGCAAACCGACGCTCCAGCAGCGAGTAGACGGCCGCCTTGCAAGCGATGGGAGGCGTGGAGACGCTCGCCATATTGACAACAACAAAGAAAAAAAAAGAAGAAGAAACGACGCGCCGACCCGGCGACGGGATGGCGTTTTTATGGCCCCGCCTGATTAGGCACAATGCTCCACAGCAGCAGGAAAAAAAAAGCATGGTTGTTACTGGTGTCATTGTGCCACCACTAGGTCATTGTTTCAGTTGTGCGAAATCTTGGGATGTGCATCGCTGGACCTTTTTATCTTTTTCACTTGATTGACATGCTCAATCTATCACGACACACGATCAATCACACGAAAAAAAAAAAAAAAAAAAAAAAAAAAAAAAAAAGCGGAAAAGGATCATGACAATCGGAGATGGAATTGTGACGCATGACCGTGATTTGTGCCAAAAATGCATAAAAGTCAAGAGAGCCTTGACAGGTGGAATCGTCGAAACTTTGCTTTTGGGATCTTTTAGATGCTTTACTGGAAGGAATCAGGAAAAAAAAAAAAAAGTAAAGCACGCCGAAAAATCATATTCTTTTTCGTTTTATCGACAAGGGCTGCAAAAATTCGAGCCTGCTGGACCCCAAATGAATCAGAGAGAAGCGCCTTTGTCTGCATGGCTGAGTCTGTTGCAATTTCGGTGAGTTTTGCTGGATCAATAGTACATTTGGCCTTGCTTTGCAAAAATCGTGTCCAAGCAGGAAACCTTGAGGTTTCAACCGTTGTGTAGTGCTCGCGATGGCTTTGAGGTGCAGCTAGAGCTATGATAAACACGCTTATATAGATGCGTTGGGGTTGTCGTTGTCGCGTGCTGCGCATGAAAAAATTACGATTGAATCGTAAAAAGGTCCTTTTTTCAATGAATTTCCCTCCTAGTGGACATTGCGCCTAGCGCCCACGCCTTTTCAAGCTTGCCTTCTAAGGACGCGTGCCTATTGCCCAAAACTATGCTCAAAATCGCTTTTCATTTAGCTCGCAAGGGCAACAAGTGGCCCAATGATGCTTCGACGAACAATCCCATTCCAATCCAACAATGTCAACCCTCTAAAAATATCAATAAAATGCGATTCAACGGAAGACTCTCCAAGCGTCAAATATGCAACTCTTTTTTTTCTGTCAATTTGACATTTTTTCGTACAATTTCGCTTCAATTGCTATACAAATGGGTTCATTCAACAGCCAGGCACCCAGAGAACAAAATGGAGGGGTAGGCCGATCATTCTCTTAAAAGGGCAACCACATTCCATTGTGATTTAGTGGAAATGACTGGCCAATCTCGTCACACGCGCCTCGCATTGCAACAAAAAGGGCCACCGACCACCGCGATCGAGCTTTATTCACATCCGCGCGTGCAAACAGAACACGCTCCATCAAATGAAAGCTGCTGTGAGCCAAAAACAAAAAAAATTGACACTTGCAGAAGGGTGATCACACCCCGCTCGAAGTTAGGGACATCAAGTGCTCTTGTGGCGCAATTGGCTAGCGCGTGTCTCGTGGACAGCGACAAGCAGCAATACTCAATCTCCATGCAGCATCGTCCAAAGCAACTTTTGCCTGAAGAAATCGCAAAAATGAAAAAATGCTTCAAGGCACACCTGGCCACACCCCAAGCTCCCTCGAAACTGCACACCACGCTGCAACATCCACTGCTGAGGGACACAGTGCACAAGAGGCGACCCAAAAAAAAAAAAGGCACACTTAACCAATTCAAAATGGAAAAATTACAAAAAAAGACAAAAAAGAATCGCTCCTGGGTGGGCTCGAACCACCAACCTCTCGATAAACCGTCATGTTATGATGATTTAACAGTCGAACGCGCTAGCCAATTGCGCCACAAGAGCACTTGATGTCCCTAACTTCGAGCGGGATATGATCACCCTTCTGCAAGTGTCAATTTTTTTTGTTTTTGGCTCACAGCAGCTTTCATTTGATGGAGCGTGTTCTGTTTGCACGCGCGGATGTGAATAAAGCTCGATCGCGGTGGTCGGTGGCCCTTTTTGTTGCAATGCGAGGCGCGTGTGACGAGATTGGCCAGCAATTCGTGAAACGATAAATGGATGCTTGTAAAACGTGATTGATGCAGCACCCCATTCTGTTCATTGGATGTCTGGCTGTCGAATGAGCCCGTTTGGATGGCTATGGACGCAACGTTGACCGACAAAAAGCGAAACGACCGAAAAAAATAGCGTCGCCTGTTCGGGGCCTATGAAATCTTGGCTTGGATCCCATTTCTTTTGGATCATTTCAACTGCTTGGCCCTCTTTCTTTTGAATAGGACCGTTTGCACTGGCATTGAGCCACTTTTTGGCGCCTGCGAGCCTGATGAAAAAAAAATAGATGTCGATTTTGAGTCAAGTTTTGGATGGCAGAATGGCGGAGTCTACATTTGCCAGCCAATGATCGTGGCTCTGGCTCGCTCGATCACTGTTGAGGCATATAGCGATGCATTTCCGATACAAATAGAAAAAAACACGATTTTATATGAATATCCTACGTTTGGCGATGCTGCCGCGTGATTTTTACGCATTTTCATGTCATTTGTGAGCTTGATGGCAAGTAGGATAAGAAATCTCGGATGAAATTTACACAATTGAGTGCCATGTCTCCATTTTACGCAAAACACCGTGTTTGCAACTGATTTCAACTAGAAAAGACTGCAGCCTCTTTGCTTTTTGCCAGAAAAGCCATTTTATGCTTGATGATGCGCTACAATGGCAGTCCCACGAGTGGCAGACCTCATTTTGCAGCCAGTGCCTGAGTTTGCTGGCAAAAAAAAAAAAAAAAATGAAAGGCGTGCTCTCTCGTGCATACCAGGGCGCCAGTTCACAAAAATCAAAGGCACATTACCCCTGTCACGTTAAAAGGTAGATCGCACCGTATTTGTGTCTCCAGACTTACGGTGTGCCTGTAAAAAAAAAAAAAAGAAAGACCAAGACGAATGGACCTGCACTTTCCTTAAAAGGCAAGTCTGGAAAGGCGTGGACGCCAAGTTGTAATTGTCCACCAGGGGTGAAATTATCAGAAAATGAACAAGAGATGATTCCATCGCGCATGCAGAGCCAAAGTACAGGTTTTGCGACTTGATCGGTATAAAGGGCATCCATACAGTATTGTCCATTTTTTTCAGGCATTCTACAGTGTTGAGACACCGCAGGCAATTCGCTGCTTCCTTTGGGTGCTGCACCATTTCGAACGCGATCATGGCGCCGTGCAAGAGTCGAGGAACCCGCAAAAGCGTATCTTGGCCAAAAATCAATACATGACCGGCAAGAAAAGGTACCCACTCTTTTGGACTACATATTAAAATGGTCTTCGTTCGAATGAGCCCACCTCTGGGCCATCGTGACTCTTGGTTGATGACCATTTGAAAATCACTTTGTCCACCAAGCCCATCTCGACGAAAACAGGCCGCTGTGCCTTGAAACATGCATCATCGCAAAGATCACTATTGGCTGCGTCATGGATGTGCGTGATCAATACAGTAAAAAAAAAAAAGCGAGGTTTTCCGGGAATGATATGATTTCATGACGCAAACCAAATTTCGTCCTTTTCCACAACCGACCGGCTCCTCGACCTCATCATCGTCACATTGTGCATCAGCGAGGCTCCATGGTCCGTTTTGTTCCCAAATGATTAAATAGGTGGGTGGTGAGTAAACGGCAATCAAAGCCGTTTTACTGCAACTTGCAGGTTTTTTTTTTTTCTCGATGAATTCACAGCCCTTCATGGCCGCTCTGTATTTGACTCGACGATCCCGGGCATCCACATCCGATTGAGGGGCTCTGTGGCTGCAGATTTGATTGCTCTCAGCTGGTCATACGCCTAGAAAACGCTGTTTTGATAATTTTGGTCTTGCACAAAAAGCTTGTTGCATGATCAAGCACAAAAGTCTGGCAGTGAAGACGACGGACAGTCCCAGAAAATGCAAAAAGCAGGGCGGGGGAATGGAATGGGACGCCGAAACGCGCAAAAGAGCCAATCGTCACCAAAAAGGGGGTCGGACTTTTTGTCTGGCTGAAGAAAAAAATAAAAAGGGGGGCGGGCGGGGCTGTTTTGTTTTCTTTTTCTTTCAGTCGTTTTCATCCTTTCGAGGTTGGAGGCGGCCCGATTAAACTTGTTGCCGCCTGTCTTGTTGTTGTTCCACAGCACAGCGTTCGCTTAACCCTAACCGACGTCTTTTTTGGATCCGAGGGATATGTTTCTAGGTCGTTTTGATGGGCTCGGCTTCTCCTGGAAACGCAAAAACTACTGAAAAGAAGCCAATGTCTGTGGTGTGCTAGTGGAAGATCGTCATGAATGATTTCCCCTGAATATGACCCTCGACAAGGCATGGTTGGTAACCCTCCAAACGGCTCTGGTGGGTTGTGGTGGGGCTGGGCCCCCAAGCTGGCAGGCTTTTTTGAGTCGGTGGTGGTCGAGTTATCGTGGGCGCTTGTGGTTGGCATGGCTCTCTGGGTCATAGGGCTACGGCTCGTCGCCGACCACGCCATGCGTCTGCTCGAACTCCCACCCATTGGCACGAGTGGACGTGCCATTCACTTGACAAAAGGCTCCCTGCTGCTTGCGGCTTCACCCTTTCGCCTCCAAGCCAAACTTTTTCCTCCCCCATGCTTGGCAAGGTCTTCGTCCTGGGGAGGACGGATCTCTTTTTCTTTGAAAAGAGTGAACTAATGGCCAAAGCACCCTTTTTACAATAAAAAAAGCCCTTTTTTTGCATTCTTTTTAAACGATATGGGAATAGCCGGTCGTTTTAATCTTATTGTGGTGCACATGGGAGAAAAAAACAGCCTGTGAGGCAGTGCAACAACATGGGCAGTGTGGCAGCGCAACATGGCTGGTAAAAAAGCGCGATTGGGGGGTGGGGGCGGCTAAACAGTGAAACAGCGACAGAGCAGCATGCAAGTCTGCATATTGGATGCCCAGGACATGCCATCCATTTGAAAAAAGGGTTCAGCACTGCCATCCCGCCGCCTTTTCCATGACAGTGCATGTTTATTGCTGCCAAAGATCTCAATTTGGCTCGAACACTTTGGTTTTTACGAGAAATCGATGATTTTTTTTTGGCTTAAAGCGCGCTGACAATCGTGTCTGTATTCGCCAAAGCATCGAGTGACACCACTCTGAGAGCACTTGCATGCGCCTTGAAATAAAGGAGAAACTGGTTGCCTTTGTATGAACGAGGGGCGCCCCAGATGGATAGACTTTTATGCCCGTTGGCTAATTCGGGGCACCTCTTTTTCAAACAACCTCTTAAAATACGAAGAAACGAGTTCACAAGCTTTTTTTTTTTTATATATTTGCTCCATGCCCTCCTCTACCAATTTCTCCGCGAATGCCGCTCCACGGCCTCACACACATATAAAGCAGGTCTTTTTTTTTTTCTTCTTGTTTCTATACATGGAGCATCGGATTCGAATTTCTCATTCTTTTATGGTCTTGCTCTCTCTCTCTCTCTCTTTTTTTTTTTACGCGTGTAATGTCATTCAAATGCGCGTCGTTTTCTGCGATGACGGCAATGGGCAGATGCGCATGTTCAAAAGGCACAAGGTCCTTGGAGTTTCAGGCTGCTCGGACGCGTGGTTGTCGAGAAAGATCAAAATTCAAAATGAATTACAAAGCATGTTTGCGATTCGCTTGTTGCTCTTGTCATGCCTTTGGAGCATCATAGTTAAAATCCATGTAGACTGCTGGCGGGGATCGGGTCGCTGTAACACTAGCAATAGCAGAATTGTATTTTTGTGATTTCAAACCTTTTTGCAATCTTGTTTGAACTGGTCTGCTGTCAAACATGTAGCGGATGAAATTGAGCGTTCTATCAAGCAGCTTCGTCACGTGCAGCGAAAACAACAATCGATGAGGCGGTTGCTGAGAAAATGGCAATTGGCATCTTTATGTTGTTTTCTGGATGTTTGCAGCCATTGCTTTCTCTTTACATGGCCGTTTACATCATTGGATCAGCACTTCCAAGTTCACTCGTTTGAATAAGCGCACCCGTGCGGCGCTGTGAGAACTAGATGGCTCGTCATGGCCATTTTCAAAAACCACTGATTTTCCAAGGGGTGCAGTCGACCCTCAAAAAAGAGCGAATTTTATGTCTTCAGATCGCCACGCCTTTCAATCCCAAGGTGAACACTTCGCTTTCACCAATGGAAATGCAATAAAAACCGGGGGTGCATTGACTGGTTGGCACGTAAAATGCGATTTGCCTCTTTTTTTCATCTCAAAGAAAAGTCGACGAAAATTGGCCACAGAGCCACGAAACACAGACCATCAGAACAAGCACGGTGCGCTGCGTACGAGGACATCGATAATCTCTGCAAAGATCCAGTTTTGGGTGGCATGGACGCAATTAATCTGTTTGCGGGTCAGCTTTGACGCGTGAGAAATCGCGTCAGGCGTCAAGCTACACGCACCTATTCCTAACCAAATCCATGCATCTGGGGCAGCACTTGTCAGAGGACGCGTCAGCACGGCACTATGAACGCGTTTTTTCCGTGTTATTCGCGATTGAAATAAAATTGAAAATTTGCCATTGCTCGTGACTCGACAGTTGGATGGCCCTTTTTTTGGGCATTTTCGTTGGTTTCTCTATGCCATTGTTCTTGTGTGCAAGTGTCGCAGCTTTCTGAGGACCTCATTTTTCAATTCTGGTTTTGGAGGCTCGCCACGACAAAATCTTGATTTGCTTGTGGCGTGCGTTTATGACACGTGGCAGTCGCCAAATCAATGCTCATTTACATTCCAAGCTCTCCAGAGTTCGTTGACGAGCATTTCGAGGCATGGCAGTCCCAATTTTTTGCGCGCTACAATAGACATTTGTGTAAAATAGTCATTTTGCCATGCTTTACCGAAAACTAGTCAAGATGCAATATGCATCTAGCTTGAGAGACAGTTTGGTCTATTGTTCTTTGCCTTTGGTGACATAAATTGGGTTATGGATCAATATGGATCAAGTGGGTTGTCTAGACAAGAGCGATTTTGTGTTTCTTTACAATTTTTGATAGCATGTCCCTCAGTTTGCAAACCAAAGAGCGAATAAATCTTTGACCTCCTCATTCCACTTCTTCTCAATTGAATGAGCTCAGCCTCGCGGCGCTGCGGTCACTGGATGGCGCGCAAAGACAATATTTGAAATCACGCGTTTTCCTAGAGGTGCAGTCGAGGAGCGGAAAATGGCCACGCCTTTCAATCACCTGGTGAACACTCCGCGGTCACTGATAGAAATACAATAAAAGCGTAGGTTGTAGCAAAAACTAAGGTTACAGTCCTCAAAAAGTCGATTTTTCCCATAAAGAGCCTCATTTAAGGACATGGCAGATGACAGCAGCCCGGTCAAAGCCCAATTCGATAATCACACGTGCAGTAGCGTTGCAGTGGAGAGGATTTTGTCTACTCGGACAGGCACGCAAAGTGCAAAAAGATCGAAATCGGATCTTGCACTTGCAAGCTCTTTTTTTTTTCTTCTCAAAAAAGGCCTGAAAACATGCAAAATTTGCAGCCGACGGCGATCTAGTATGTGCCAGGATGAAACAGACATGAAAAAAGCTCAATTATTGTGTTTCCAACGCGTCGCTTCATATTCAGTGAGATGTGTAGCTTCCTTGCCACTGCAACCTCACTGCCATATTTTTGCCTTGTCCGTCATTTGGGCCCATTTGATGGCCTTGGCAACACCAAATCGCGTGCTGGGCAGGTCACCTGCCAGGTGTCACGGTGGTCGTGTTTTGTGGTCACCGAGGCGGCACGCCGTCCCATTGGCGTGTTTTGACCGTGACACCTCACACAGACAGCCGCGCCCAATGCACCGCTTGTGCTTTCCATTGATCGCTTCGGCGCGTAATGAAGAAAAAAAAAAAAAAAGGGACGACTGCGGCATATTTTGGGTTCATGCAACGAAGCGGGGTAAAATTGGGTTGACCAATGCGGCGATGCGCCAGACACTATCAATGACGTCTGTTGCACAATTTTTTGAGAGGCGCTTCTTTTGTTTGGGCTCGTTCCCCATTCCAGTTTGCCCCAATTGCCGTTTTTGTGCGTCTCTATTTTTTTTTCCCACCGCAGTGATGTGTTTCTTGGCCCACCAAGCAAATTATAATTTTTCCCTTTTGCTCCAATTCCACTTTTTCCACTTTCTTTCCATTTCTCATTCTCTCATTTCTACCCCCCTTGATCGTTCTTTCACTGGGAACAAATCCATTGTCTAGCATTGCACACTCAAAACAAGCATGTTTCATCATTCCTCCATGGATTCTCAAGACAGCCACAGCTCCACGCTTTCAGATCACACACAGCGCATTGGCAGCCTGATGCAACACATTACATTGGTAAAATGTTGAGAAAAGTGGGAAAAGCTTGGAACGCAAGGGCGCGCCCCCTCATCTTTTTTTTTTTTTTTCGTCCATTTCACACACAGCAACACCAAAAGAAAGAGCAGCACCTGTTACACAACCAGCCCACGTCACTGATGCTGCGACAATACGAGGAACATCGTAAGCCCCCTCTTCTTTTTCCCTTGTGATTAGATAAGCGAAGCCATTGACATCCAAACCAACTTTATTTCCGCAAGGCCAACGACAATTACAGGTGCCCAGGCGTAGGTCCAGTGAAGCCGCTGCAAATGCCAGCAAACGCTCTCACAGCCCCATGCGTGAGGCCATCCTAAAGGGCCAATTTTTGGACTAGCCTTCTCGGCAAGCCAAACACGTCCGGTCACAATATCTCCTCAATGCCCCCCTCTCATGTCGTCACGTACACAAAATACCCCAACCTTTTTCCTCTCTCTCTCTCTCCTTTTCACAACAAAATAAAAAGGAAGCCTTATTTCATTCTTCTTCAAATTGGGCGCGTGTCATGTGATGCCAGAGTCAGTGGATCACTTTTTTTTTTTGCTCCTTACAGTCGCGTGACACCGCCTTTTTTTGAGGTGCCAATTGCGCGGTGAGAGAGCCATTGAGGGCCCACGAGGGCCAATTGGCAGCAGCAGCGTTTTTTTTTGTAGCACGGCCTTTGTGGCCACGCACGCCCTTGGATCACGATTTTAAAGGCTTGCCATGCGTCCGACAGTTGCAATGGGTGCTTTTCAAGGACATTTGCCTCGCGGTGGCGTCATTTCTTACCATTGGCGCCCTGTTTTGCATTGTTCGCGAAACTAGGGAGAGCACACGTGATCGACGCGTCTTTTTTCCCCCCCTTTTGCGCGCCTTTTCCATGGTTTCCCCGGCAAGTGTTCGGTCTAGCGTAGCGCCGTGGTCACACAATATGGCTGCGCTGGCTTCACGGAAGGCTCGAAAAAACGTGTTTGCCCAGTGCCATTGCACAATGTTATCATTTTTTGTGGCGTCGTTGTTCTGACTCGCTCGGAATTGCGGGGCACGCGTGGCGTGCGTTGCACACCGTGTGTCACTTTATTGATGAAAAAAAATACACCTATTTTGTATAAAAAACGACAGGTTGGACGCCTCATCTTTTATTCATTAATTCCATCTCTCTTGATTCATCATCAATGGCGTCCATCAACAGCTTCCAGTCGTGCATGGCTCAAAGTTATCCAGGTCAGACTCAAATTGGACCTGTCAAGGTATGTGCTGCTTCATCCGTGGCCGATTATTGCTACACCAGCAAGAATCCCATGGTTCTGGATCAATCCAAGCAAAACGAGTGCATATTGTATTCTGGCTACTCGTTCAAGTTTGTGACGGACAATTTCAATCAGACAAACCTGATGCAGTACAAGGATGTGAATTGCCAGGATCAATTCACACATTTGACCGCGCCCACAACGGACACCATTGAGATGTGCACGTCGCTCTTTGGCGGCTCACTCATGTACGCGCAGACCAAGAATGGCACCATCATCGTCTCCAATGAGACCGTGTCGTACTCGAACAAAAATCCGTCGGGCAGCGCCTTGCCCACCCATTTGGGCGGATCAGGCACTGGCTCGTCGCCCACTGGCGGCTCCTCCGGCAGCACCGCTAGCCTCGGCCATCGCGTCGATCCCTTTGGCATCACCAATCTTTGCCCCTTGTTCTTTTGTCTCCTCTTTGTCTTTAAGATCCGTGCCTAGCGTGTCCTTTTCAATAAAATCTTTTTTTCGTCGATTTTCCCAGGTGGTAATGGAAACAAACGGCAAACTCAATCATCAATGCACAAAAGGCATTGGCCTGGCGCCCCGGCGCCAAAAAAAAAAAAGCATGGTGGTGCTGTAAAATGGGTTTATTTTTGCGCAAAATTGCGTTTATCATTACATAAAAGGGCTGGCAGTCGAATGTTCCATGATGCAGAATATACAATGAGGTGACACAGGGCGCGATGCATCTCCATTTCCTAATTGACTCGGCTTGCACGGATCTACACAGCCGCGATTGAAAAAGTCAGCTCGTTTCAACGGGCAATGAAGCATCGTTGCCTGTTTTTCCCGTCATGAATGACCTCGATAGGATGATCCAGGGGCGGTCAATGCGCGCATTTTCTTTTACCTTGGACGCGCCTTTTGTACCACTTTTTGCCTCGAATGGACGAGGTCGCGTTATTGGGTAACGTTTTTCAAATGCCGTGCAGAGGGTTCTATGCAGGCATTGTCATGATGAAGGTGCCTTTTTATTCTTCATTGACTCATTGTCCATGAAATAAAGGGATGATGATAGGAAAAGCGTCAAAATGGGACAAAAAGTGACAGGGAAGACTCACTCGAGAAATTTAGCCTGTGGCACGTGTGTGTGAACCCTTCCCCCTTTATTTAGGGCTGTCCAAGCAATTGGTACCATTGGTGTGACAATTGGCGCACACGACGCTCTCACGTCGACCCTCAATGGGTCAAAACAAGAGATAGAGGGTACCGGGGGCCCCGTCTTTTTCTTTTTACTATTATCTTTTTTTTTTCTTCTTTTTTTTTGCGCATGGCCAAGATAGGATGGTCGATAGCTACCAATCGTGCATGCGCAGCGGCAATGGCACATTTTCGCTCTCGCCAGTGATGACGTGCACCAGGGCAGAGAATGCTGTGTGCTATACGTCTATCAATGCCATTGAGCTCACGCCTGGCTTGTGCACGAGCTATGCCGGCGTGTCGTTCTTGGCGCATGTGAATAAATCGTCAACGTCGTGGCCCGTGCTCGTCCAATCGTACGCACAGCCCAATTGCCAGGGCATCGTAAGCCCAATGACCACGACAGTGCCATCGTGCGTGCCCGCGATCATGAGCGACGTCAGTTTGACCGTGACCCCAGCCACTACACTCTTGCTTTCCGACCACACCACCTGGTTTACACCTTCAAACCAGGCAGGCAGCCCATTTCCTCCCGCTGCAAGTAGCAATGCTCCACGACGTTCCAATCATGCATGGCGCAGCTGCCTGCTCTCACTCATTTTGCTCTTTATCACACTCATTGCATGAAAAAAAAAAATAAATAAAAAATAATAAAGTCTGCTTGGCCCCTGTTTTGCTCGCCCCTTTTTTGGTGCTGCGCGCGCCTCTCATGGTCACACAATGCATTGAGCACAAGAAAAAAAAGAAGGTATCGATTTATTATTTGGAGGCGGATGTGTCGTTGAAAAAAGAAAAAAAAAAGATGGGGAACATGGGTTTTCACAATTCGCGTGCCTCGTCGCCTGAGTCTGCTTCATCACTGGTGTACTCGAGCTCATCAAAGTCGCTTCCTTCCATGTCAATGTCGCTGTAGTCTTGCATGGCTTGAATATCGAGGGGTGTTTGCATGGCTTGCTGAAGTTCAGCTGTCGATGGGAAGGAGGAGGATGCTGCAGCGGCAGCCGAGCCGGAGGCCTCCGCGGTGCCGGCAATGGACGCGGCTGCGGCTGCAACGTCGGCCGCGTCGCGTTTGCCGTCTCGCTCCTTTTTCTGTTCCATGGCAGCCATATCGGCACGGACTCGCGCGTCCAATTCGGCATTTGCAAGGTTGTAGATGCGGTCTGCATAGCCCTGCTCCGCCAATTGCTGGAATTTCGTACGCAAACAGTTGCGCACCGCTTCAAACGCCGACGGATAATAGAAACCACATCGTTTCTACACCAAAAATAAGGAAAAAAAAAGAGAATGAGCGCAAGCGCAACGCCGTCACGCTCGTTTTACAATTCCGTACCGTGGGTGGGCCATCATGCAGATACGCTTGATTGCGAATCGCGGGCAAAAGATCCGGATCGGTGATGTCACACATCTGGAACCATGCGGAGCCCGAGGGCATGCGTACGCCATCAAAGACGTAGGCGATGGCTTCTGGACAATTGCGTGACCTGGTTTTTTTTTAAGGAACAGAGTAAGCCATTGTGCCCAGCGAGATCTCAAACAAAGAAAATATTGGCTTACTTTTCCGTCTTGGTCGATTCATTGGGCGGCGCGTCCCCAATCTGGCCATATTGTCGTTTCACGCGACGTGCGCGCACATACGTGTTGTTGGTCTTGAGATTCGAGCGAAAGTCCATCTGCTGGTATCTATTAAAGAACACGTCCGTCAGCCCACCATGTCTCCAAAAAGCGCGAATTGTCTCAATTTTGGGCTTACATGCCGTATTCCTTGCTCTTTCGAGGATCCAGACCATAGCGAACCCAACACTCGCGCCATGGACCATTCTGGAAGCAGTATGCAAAGTACGGCAGACATCTAAAAATAGGAAAAAAGCGCGTAAACGCGTACTAGTCAGTCATTTTGACGCGATTAGTAGCGGCGGGTATTACTCATCCAGCAATTTGCTATCTTTTGGACCCAAGTAGCCACGGAGCGCAGCCTTGGACCAGATGGGGCGGTCCTCAAATGCCTAGAGAAAACGCAATGAGCGTGTTTTTCGCGAAAATACCATGATTTGGCATCCTTACCTCGCGTAGGCGCGCATTGACCTCGATCACCGCGCCCTGTGGCGTAGGCAGATGCTTGAGCGACGCCTCAGGCACGTTGGTCGCTTCAAAGACAATGGATGTCAGCAATGACGCCTTGACTTGGTTCTTGTTCACCAATTTCATCTTGTACTATTGCAATAAAAAACAACAAAACATGGCGTCAGGAGACTCCAATTCCTAAAAAAAACGAAAATGGATGTGACTCACGCTGCCATCGGGCTGAAGTACGCGCACGCGCACAATGGGCGCGTTTTGCTTGTAGCTATAGAAAAAAAAGAACAAAAAAATGAGTTTTGACCCTATTGGCTGTCACGGCACTGCATACTCGTAGGTGGAAGGCGTCTCCATCATGACAAATGCAGGTGGCGGCAGGTTTTGTTGATTTTCAGGCAATTCGGTGCTAATTCGCTCTTGAAACTGTTTGATGCCCTCGACTTTTTATAAAAAAACGCGTATTTTAGCGCACATGAGACGCGTGTCGCGCTTTTCCCTCCTCCTTCCTTTACCATTGACGTCGCGCAAATCGTGCGTCAGCTGCTTGATCGGGTCAGTGGCCGGCACCACATATTGAAAATCCGCCATGGCTACAGAAAAAAAAGTCAATTGTGAGTCCAAAAGCAACAAAAAATGACAATTGCACATACAGCGGAAGCGACAGGTATAAGGTACAATGCCGAGAATTTCGGTAGTGATTTGCGCGTCTTCCTCTGGCTGGTCTTTGCGGCGGCGGCGTGTGACTTTGAGCAAAAGTCGCGAAGACGGAAGCACATTGCCATTGATCGTATGGCAAAACGGGTCATTGGGACGATATTTCATTTCCATGCGGTGGTGATCCTTGCCTTGGTACGCCTAGTCGAGCGCAGCAAAAGAAAAAAAAAAGTGGTCGATCAGCAACATTACAAAAAAGCGTGCTTTTTACCTGAATAATGGCCTTGTAGCCGCCCAGTGTGTCGATGGCCCGGTCAACATTCTTGACAATGCCAGGATACTCGACGCAGAAAAACAGGCGGTTGCCCACAGGCAGCTGAGGGTGCGGCTCGACGTGAGGTTCCATAGTAAAAGTGAAAAAGGCCGAAAAAAAAGAGGGGAAGAAGCTGCGATTTTTTTTTTTTTTTTTTTTTTGGTCCACACTCAAAAAACCCCGCTCGCAGCGCCGTGTGTGCGACGCGTTTCAAAAGAAGCAGGGACAAGTTTTTTTTTTTACAAGAGGTTTATTTTTTTTTAAAAATACAAGTTTAAACAACATAGTCTACAGTCTAGCCGTGGGGCGAAGGTGTTGGAGCGCGCGGTCCATGACCTTGAGCACGTGAGGCACTAGGAAAACAAAAAAAAAATTGGGCGCGTCAGCCATGTTCAGCCCATGGCGACGCGCAAACTTACCCATATCGGCTGGTTTTTCATTGGGCACCATGTGGCTGCCAGGCACCACGTCGCAAGTCACCAATTTCGGGTTCATGGCAGGCAATTCCATGGGATCAAAGGCGACACTGATGCGAAAAATAAAAATAAAACGTGAGCCTTTCAAAAGCGGACAAAAATTGGCCGATTTCGGCCATTGTGCCTTACTAAGTCGAGTCTTCGGCATAGACAAAGTGAATTGGGACGGTCACGCCACGCACAGCATGATAGCCAATGTTGTTGGGGTAGTATCCAGCGGCAAAGACATGCTGTCGGCAACAAAAATAACGGAAAATGAGCCCAATTCGTGTGTTTGACGCGTCTCATGCGTGCCAATTGCTTACGTATTCTTGCTCCTTGGGGGTCTTTAGCATGACAGTGCCCTCGGGCGTGTCATAGAGCGCCGTGTCCACATACAGCTGCAGAACCTCAGGGTCAAACGTCTTCCAAAAGCCACGGCCATTGAGTGACTTGAAGCACGCGTCGCGATTGGGCCACGTGTCGCGTCGCTTCAGCGATGCAAGCACTGGCAGCTGCGCACGCGCCTCCGTGGGCATGATCATCGGTGCCAAAACAGGCTCAATGCAGCAAAGGCCCGTAAACGTGCCTGGATACATGTGCTCCACCAAAACCCTAAAAAAAAAGACCATCATGAGCTGAAGCGTGTCAAAAAAATGAATTGCACATACATGGACGTCGCGCCAAAACTGTGGCCGACACCGATGATGCCGTCGTATTCATCCAATTCGAAATGATCGACAATTTGCTTGGTGTCGAGCGCATTGTCAAACCAAGTGTCTAAAATAAAAATAAAAAATGCAGTAGTGAGCGACCAGGAAAACCCCCCCCCCCATTGGCGCGCGCACCACTGGCGGTCTCTTACAATGGTCACTAAAAGTGCCACGGTTGAGCAAAGCCGAGTCACCGTGGTTTCGCGCGTCCCAGGCAAAGACACAAAGGTCGGTGCGCTGATACGCGGTCTGCTGGTGGATACCCTCGACGATACGCCTGATCATAGGGTGCAGCGTCTGGCGGTTAAACCCGTTCGAGTGCGAAACAACAAGTGCCAGCTTGGACGTTGCTGCTTGTGGCGCGTGGAAGCAGTGTTTCTCAACCACCAGCTTTTGCACGTCCCACCCGACCGTGGAAGGGTGCACAGGAATAGTAAACGTGGCAGTGGGGGTCAACATGAAAACAAAAAGGGTAAAAAGAACAAAGAACAAAGAACAAAGAAGAAAAGAAGAAAAAAGAAGAAAAAAGAAGAAAAAAGAAGAAAAAAAAGAGGGGGAAAAGAAGAAGGCTACGATGAAAGCCGGCTTTTTTTTTTTGTATCGCCCGCCCCATCATGCACGATGATTTCTGCTGACATGCCCAATTGGCAAAACAAAAGCCCGACTCGATCGACTTTCATGTGCTGACAATGCCTTGCTTTTAAAAAAAATGTGGGGAAAAATCAAAAAATTCAGGGCCCATTTTTTTTAATTTTTTTTGTTCCAATCAATCAAATACATAAAAAAAAGTCTTAGTTGTCAGCTTCCTCTAGGACGGTTCGGAAAGAGAAGGGTTCAAAGGGCACACCATCACCGAGGTAGAATTTGCTGTTGAATTCGACCCAATGGAGACGCAGCGTGTGCAAAAAGGCCGACAGGCCTTCCATGCCGATAAGGATGAAGCCCGTGAGCGAGAACCACATGCTGAAGCCGACGACGAGCGCAATCACCTGCACAACGCCGCTCATGTTGAAAATCTTCTTCATTGTCATGTCCCAGAGCACACTGGACAATTGCGCGTGCGCAAGCGACAGCGCCCACAGACGCAGGTACGACGCCGTGTTCGAGATGCAGTTCAGGCAGAATTCAATCGTGTGGATCGTCTGGTGAATCATGATTTCACTAAAATCAAACTAAAAACGCATAAAAAAGTTGTGAGCAATGGGTCCCCGTGTTGTGTTCAAATGAGAAAAAGTACCTCTTCCTCTTCTTCATCGTCGTCGTCGACAACCTCGGCCGACGAGCTGCCCATGGGCTCCTCCTCGTCCTGGGTTTCAATGCGCGCATACTGGTGTTGGCTGTTTTTGCGCTTCAAGTAGTAAGGCTTGGCAAACCACATCCAGGGAATGCACACCACGGCAATCAGCACCAAGATCAATTGGACGGTACCCTAAAAAAAATGAAGCGCAAATGGCGAATGGATCAGAAAATGCGCCCAAAATGTCATTTTTCATTTTTTTTTTTGTAACGCACCTGGCCAGGATACAGCTGGTCCTCGGGATTGACCTTGCCAGGGGAGAGGAACATGTAGATCAGCATGTTGAGCAAGCTTGGCGGCTTGTTGTGCAAGTGATTGCCGTCGCTGTCAAGCTCCCACCAGTTGACGCTCCACTTGTACATGATGCAAAGAATCAAGTAGCCAAAGATGGACTCCATGAACAGGAATTGAGGCAACGTCTCGAGCCAGATAAAGGCCTTGTTCTTGTAATTGATGTGGTTGTACACATTAAGCACAATGGCAAAGGACATCTGTAAAAAAAATTAAAAACCAAATATGAGTGCACGCTCAGACGCGTTTCTCTGCGAATCGTCTTACGTGAATCACACCAATGATGATGGCTTGCTTCATCTTGTACGAGTTGGTGAAGAGCAAAAAGTTCTCCGAGCCATGCCAAGCCTAGGCAAAAAAAAAAGAAGACTATGAGCCGTGGTCGCGAGACGTGACGTGACGCGCAACCACTTACAGGGTCCAGGCCCAAAAAGTAAACTTCGCCATTGGGCGTGGCAGTGACGGCCTCGGTGGACGTGTAGTTGGACGGCCAGTCAAAACCGGACGGGAAAATGTTGAGCGACAGCGAAAAGATGTCATTGTAAATGAAACCGGTGAAAATCGAAAAGAGACCCATGAGCAGCATGATGTAACGGCCTGTGAAGAACATTTGGAAGATCTACAGAGAGAAAAAAAAAAGGGTCAATGCTTGCCAGTTGAGGAGGTGCATGCAAAACAAAAAAAAAAAGGACACTTTACCTCGTCCTTGTTTAGCGCCAGCTTTTTCTCATTGACGACAAGGTACAAGGCAAACAGGAACATCAAAAAGCCGTGGCCAATATCACCAAACATGATGGCAAAGAGGAACGGGAAGGATATAATGGTGAAAATGCCAGGATTCACTTCACGGTAGCGCGCCATGCCATACGCGTCAATGATTGTCTGGAATGCCTCTGTGAACTTGTTCGTGCGGTGGAACGTGGGCGGTTTCTTCTTGGTGCGCAACACGGTCAAGATGGACGGCAAGTTTGTGCCCGAGGATTCCTATTTTTTTTTTTTTAAAAAAAAAGAAAAAGAACCTTTTGTGAGCGCGCGACGCGTCTTTTTTTTTTTTTTTAGGCTGTACCGTGGCCTCCTTCAGCGAGTGCTGGATCAAGGGGATGTCATTGGTCGCGCACCAGCCCTCGGCAATCAGGCACTTGCGGTTGATATCATAGTTGAAGAGATTCATCGTGTGGTATACAGCCTTTTCCTTGCGCACAATGGTGGTCCACGCCGCCAGGTTCTCGGCAATGTCCAAGAGCTCAGAACGACGCGTCTGGCTCGTGTTGGAAAGAACCTATCATACAGAAAAAGGAAAAAAAAGTGTCATTTTTGGCATATTCTTTTTCAAATTCTTTTGTTTCTTACACTGTTGAGGTCCTCAATGCGCGAGGTGACGTCCAACAAAGCATCACGGCGTTTATCGGGGGAGTCGTCAATGCTGTAAAGGGTGGCGCCAAGACTCTCCGAGATCTTTTTGATTTTGGCAATGATTTCGCGGCCGTGGGCAAAAATGGCAAAGACATTCTTCTCGATCACCTCGTCGGAATCGGGGTCGACAATGGCCTCGTCAATCTCGGCGGTCTTCATGTACAAATTGCCACGGAGCGAGCGCCAAAGAACGCGCTCAAAGGTTTGGATGCGATTGCGCGCAATCACGCCCGTCACGTAGCCAAGATGCACCTGGTTCGTCTCAGCGTACGCCTGCTGCTCAATGTCATTGTCAAGAAGTGCTGCAGAGTCATCGGGCTCATCGGCATTGCGCGACTCGGCCTAAAAGAAAAGAAAAAAGAAAAAAAAAAGCGTGAGCCCGTGTTTTCGGGGGCGAATTGGCGCGCAAATGGCTCGCTATTTTACCTGTTGGAAAAAGACATCTGTGTCACGCAAGACATGACGCAGTTCAGTGAGCTGCAGATAGCGGCGCTGCAGCGTTTCATAGGAATTGTTCATCTCGAGAATGCGCTCCTCGTGGTGTCGCAACTTCTCCTCCAATTCGTCAATCTCTTGCGCAGAGCGAGCGCGCGACAAGGTCGCGGACGTCGCCAACGTGCGCGCAGGGATATCGGCCTTGGCCGTCTGCGCCTTGAAATAGCCTACAAAAATGACAAAAAAAATTCAGTGGACCCGCTTTTTGTTTATCGCCCCTAATCGTTTCACAACGCCCAGAAACGTGTCTCTTTTGTGCCTCCACTCACGGCACTGGCGTTCCATCTCGTCAAAACGGCGGATCTCCGAGACAAACGAGCGCTGAAAGGCATTCACTTCGGGATTCAGCTAGAAAAATGGAAAAAGAGGGCCGACGACGCGCGTAAATAACGTGTTGGGTTGCATGGAAAAAGTGGCCATCTCGACGCTTACATCACGAAACTGGACCTTGCCCAGCTCGCCCATCTCGGCCACGCAGCGCTGCGCAACCTCGACAGGGACGTAGAGCTGAACAAGTGACATCTCTTCCGAACGGAAGAGCACTGGCTGCTGCGACATCTTGGACAGATAAACAACAAGAAAAAAAGAAAAAAAAAGCTAAAGAGAAAAAAAAGAAAAAGTAAGCAGTAGGGCGGCCGCCATTTTGCCCTTTTTCCCACTTTTCTGCCCTCCGCTGTTTTTTCCCTTTTCCAACGTCCAATTCAATCACCGCCTGCCCTGCCCTGCTTTTTGTCGCCCCCCCTTGCTGCCGGCCCCCTTGCATGCGCCGCCAATAGGCTTGTTTCATTGTGCGACGGGCAATGCGCGCGCGTCTTTCATATAAAACCGTGATTTTTCTTTTACGCGCTCAAAAAAAGCACGACAAGATATCAATTCACGTTGTAAAAAGCATGATGACGCCTGAAGGGGGACAACCCTGTAGAGATCTCGGTGTGTCAAGGCGAATTGGCTGATTTGGCTGTGATTTGCAGGTGAATTCACAGAAATTGTACTCTTTCAATTGTCGCAAAAATGTGCCATTGTTGGGTTTGCACCTCTCTTTGCCTCTTTTACAATTTTGGGACCATTGGAACGTCTTTGTCCAAAAATGCTCTTTAAAATGTTAGTTTCAGCAAAAGTTGGCTGCGGCCGGCCAACCGGGCATTTTCTAGCCCTACGTCGTGGCGTGAAATGGAAAACTAGAAAGTAGTAGTGCTTTTCGCGTAGCTTGCAAAGGCCACTGGAGCGCGTCACAAACAATCTGAAATGTCGCCCTTAATGAGCTCCAAATCTAAAATCCTCCAAACTTACAAAATACATCGCACCTTGCACGGAGAAACCACAAAAATGCCAAAAAAGTGTGGTATGATTCCGAGCAGCTCGTTGGCGGCGTGCAATGAGTGAATTGAGATTAATACTTCAGAAGCGAATTGCACAGAAGAACGCATTCATAGAGCCGTATCGACGCATGCACTAGCAAGACAGACACAAATGCATGGATTTTATTAGAATCAGGCGGTGTAGCTCGACGCAGGGCGCGCTTTATCACGCGCTGATAGAGGCCCTAAACACCTTTTTTTTCTTTGCTTTACATCCATTCTGCCGAAATCCAATTAATTTTTAGCCACCACTGATTATTTTTCAACACGATCTCTCCAAAACACAAACACTTTTACCGCCTTTGCTCATAGAAACATTTGAGGCGGCCGCGCATGCCGATAGGTTACGACATTGTCGCGTGCATTACCAAATCCAAAAGACATTACTCCCCCTTTTGCCGGGCACGTCCTCCGGATCTTCTTGTTCATCCGGTCCTATATTTGATGTAGAGAATGATGAATACAAAACGCCAACGATGTCAAGTTTTTTAAGAGATCGAATCACTCAGCCCCGAGAAAATACATTTTGCATGAATCAAGGCCAAATCGACCCCGTGAAGGCCAACTCGTCGAGATCTCAACGTAACCTCACGAAAACACGAGCGCTTTCACCACGTTTGGCCGCTGATTCCATTGAAATGAATCGCGCATCGATACTTTGGGCCATTGTCGCGTGTGCCACAAAAATGGACAAACTCTTATCCCATTTTGCTGGACGCGTCCTCCGGATTCTGTTCATCGGGTCCTATATTTGAGGAGGAGGATGCTGAGAACTAATCTCCAACGATGTCAAGTTTTTTCAGAGATCGGATCATTCAGTCCTGAGGAAATGCGTTTTGCATGAATTAGGGCCAAATCAACCCCGTAAAGGCCAACTCGCCGGTGGCACAACGCGATGTCCCCAAACCACAAGCGCTTTTATCGCGTTTGCCCACTAGTTAATTTGATGCGTCTCCGCGTGGGGGCGCTCAGCCGTTGCCGCCGTACGAGACCAAATGGTGGTGATTTACCCCCTTTAGGCCCATGAAACTGGCGCTTTCTCAGAAACTTACTCATCCGGCACCAAATTCGGATCAGTTAATGGTAAATCCAATTCTCCAGCAATGTTAATTTTTCTCGCGGATCGGACAGTTCCTTCTTGAGAAATCTCGAGATTCGTGTTTGCTAGTGAAAACCCAGAGCCAAAATGATACTTTATGCGTTTCTCTCAATGAGCATGACCGCATGGCTCCAAATTTACACCAGTGGATGGTGGACACAAGGCTCCAATGATTCCAAGTTTTTCTTCAAATTGAATCATTCAGTCTTGAGAAATCACGATATTAGGGTTTGCTAATAAAAACCAGAGCCAAATTAATATTTTACGCGTTTCTCCCGATGAGCCTGATCACGTGGCGCCAAATTTAGACCAGTGCATGGTAGACTCGAGTCTCCAATGATTCCAATTTTTTTTCGCAATTCGACTTACACAGTGCTGAGGATAAGCACTTTGCATGAAATTAGGGCTTCTTTGGCGTACAGTATATATTCAGAAACGGAAAGCATTGATGAAATGAAGACGATCCAAATCATCACCGCTTCCTTTTTTTTTATCTTCATACTCATCCGTCTTCCCTCCTGTCATGGGCGTCAAGCATTTGTTTTGTCATCCATTTTGCCAACACCCGGCGGGTTTGCAAGTATTTGCACGTGTGTTTTTCCTTGAATCCGTCTGTTTTGGCAAGCGCTGATGTTCTTCTCGCAATCCTCCTAGTTTTTTTTCTACAAGAATGGCGCTGATGCGTTTGTTTCGTAAATGAGAGCATTTTTTTCCGGTTTGAGATTGCGGATGCTCAGTGTTCTTATACGGGGGTGTTCATTCAAGCTCTGCTTGCGCTGATTCATGCAATGGGGCAGCTCAATGGCTGGCAAGACCTTTGGATCATCTCATAAACTAAGGATTGTCGCGTAAAATTAGCAAATCTGACAAGGTGTCCCCTTTATGTTTTAGGCCATTGCGATGAACGTCGTGGTTGGGTGTCATTTTACATTCTCTAGGCACCAGGCGCGCGTGGATGGCTAAAGAAATCATTGGCTGACGTGTCATTGAGTTTGAAGCAAGCAAGAGCGCATCAAAAAAGGCAAACAATCGACGTGACCGACCTGCGAAAATAGCGACGCTGGTCATTCGCATAAAAGGAGTGGTGTGAAGCGGACTGGAAAAAAAATCATTCCATTGAGTTTCCACCAAATCAAGTGATTAAAGTGGTTCAAGTGATTTGTGGCAGGTGAGTTGTCTTGACACCTTGTTCAAGATACACGGTCCAGACACCATCCAAGAATAGGGGTCTTTTGCATGATGCAATGGCACTTTCAATTATTTTTTCTCAGTGTCACAGTGAAAATCATCCTCAAATTCTGTATAATTGAGGAGATCCATGAACCCCTGTGAGCTTCGTTGGCCGCTGGGTATTGCGGTGTCCTGATTGGGTCAACTTTTGCCTTTTTCCAAGTTGGGCATGGTTGCAAATTCACAGCTTGTGCGACCCGACCGGCCGTAGATCACAAAAAAAAAAAAAAAGGAACATGGATCAGATTTTCTTTTTTTTTTTTTTCCAACGGTTCCTCCCCTTTCTCTTTCGTCTCTCGTTCTCTCACCAATTTTTTTTTTTTTGCACCCCTCTTCCTAATTACTTTGTGACCGTCCCTCCACTCATACATCATGATTAAAAATTTTGGGAAATTGAAACAGGTAAGCAAGCATCCTCCCCCTTCTCCTCCTCTCCCTTGAAGCGGCAATGCGTTGGCGCGCTGATCTGCTTTGCTTTTGGTGTCACCGAGCTGATCAGCGCAAAAAAAAAAAGTGGTCAAGGCAACCTGGGGCAATTGGCACCCGGAAACGGCCCTTGTGGCGCGCCTCGTACCTTTTTTTTTTTGCATTATGCTTTGCTGGCCTTATTGCAGCGTTGCAAAAAGTCATGGTCATAGTGATGAGATTCATCACGACTTTTTGGCAACAAACAGCAAGAGAGAACGGATTTTACTGCTAAAAATATACACCCAGGCCCCCCATCAGGCTGCAGCCGTTGTGCGCGAACCCTTTTTTTAACTCGGAGATGGGCCTAGTTCTGTTCCAGACACAACCCATTGCCATATTTGGGTCGCATTTGGAAGCGAATTGTTCGATATGCTAATTGCACGGTTTATTTCATAGTGGACGGGCGAGCGCCTGGGGCAAGCCAAGGCGACAAACCAAACCGAGGATTTCCAGCAGATGGAGCACGACACGGATGCCAAAAAAGCGGGCTTTGACAAGGTGTTTGAGGCGGCCGACGCTTTCCAGCACCATTTGGCCAAAAAGAAGCCGTCGCCTGAGGACGGCAAGACAAAGTGTCCGCCCCTGGAAGCATTGGCGAATTGCTGGCTTCAATACGCCGCAACCTTTAGTGATGACGCTGTCTTGGGTAAGGAAAAAGAGGACGAGGGGGGAGGGAATTAAGGTTAAATTGCGTCTCAGGCAAAAAAAAAAAAAAAAGCGTATCCCTGACCTGGTTCTCGCTCTTCTCCCTTTGTCTCCCCCCCACCCCTTGCCTTAATTCTGATGACGTTGCTCAATATTTGCTTTTTTATCTCTCTTCAGGGGCAACCATGATCAACGTGGCCCACGGCGAGCTTCAAATTTCACATTTGCACGACGAATATGCGGCAAGCATGCGTGATCAGTACGTCAATCTGCTGCAACACGGCGTGCACGCCTACAAGGATTATGGCACCCTGAAAAAGAAATTGGAATCAAGGCGGCTCGACTATGATGCCAAACTCGCACGCCTTCAAAAGTCGAAAAAGGAAAAACCCGAATGGGAACAAGAGATGCAGGCTGCCAAAATGAAGTACGAGGAAACAGAGTATGATTTGATTCAAAAGATGGTCGCTCTGCAAGAATACGAGGTAAAAAAAAAAGAAAAAAAAGAAAAAAACGAAAAAAAAAGCTGCGCAAACGCGTTTCGATGCATCCTGCTAATCGACGTGCTTCGCCTCTTTCTCCTCGCCCCCCCTTTTTTTTTCCTACTCCAGGCGGATCAATGCCAAGCATTGCAACAATTTGTCGACGCGCAATTGACGTATCACCAGCAATCACTCGAGGTGTTGCAACAAGTCAGCCAGCAGCTGGGATCCAATGGTGGTGCGCCAAGCGGTCTTGGTGCGACCAACGGCTATCGTGTGGGCGCTGGGCCCAGGCCGATCACACGGTCGTCCACCTTGTCGTCACAATCGTCAAACGAAGACACGCCGCCTGCGCGCTATCGCCCCATGGCCAATGGCAATGGCACGGCCGCTGGTCGCCAGCCAAGCGTCGACAGCCTGCATCAGCACCATCCAAAAGTCGTCCGCGCAGGCAGCTTTTCGTCCGCCGTCATGGACGATGCGGCCTCTGTCAATTCGGCATCCAGCCGTGTCGCGCCCTCCACGCCACCCATCCGCCGCCGGTGTATGTAACAGAAAAGGGAGAAAAAAAAGAGCAAAAGCACAAAAAACGCGAAAAAAAAACGAAAAACGCGAAAAAACGCGAAAAATGCATTTCTGACAGGGTTTTTTCTGAATTTTTTAGCCAGCGCTGGGCTTGTGCGCAAGCAGCAAAAGGCGGTTTACGATTTCCAGGGCGAGACAGCGGACGAGCTGTCGTTCCAAGTGGGTGATGTGATTACGGTGATTGACACGGTGGACGAGGGATGGTGGATTGGCGAGATGGACGCTCTGGGCACGAAGAAACGCGGGATATTCCCAGTTGTGTACACAGCCCCCATGGCACCAACCGCTGCGGCGCCGCCCATGCCCGCGACGAGGCCAGTGCTGACGAGCAATAGTAGCAGCACCACCACAATGACCAACACCGGCAATGGATACCCGGTCATTGCCACGTATATCCAAGAAGAGCCTCATGACATGGACGACGATCCATACGCCTCTGCAGACTCGCCTTTTACCGACCGCGCCGCGCCTCCAACGTCCGCAGCAGCACCTCCTTCGTTCAATTACCTGCGCGGAACAACCACACCACCCGCATCCGCCGTCAATTCGCCCGCAGCCACGCGTCGCACCGCGCCAGCACCACCAATCGCTCGCTCAAACACTGCGCGAAGCTACTCGTCGTCCACACGCACACCCCCACCACCCCCACCATCTCGTGGCGCATCAACCAATGCCACAATGGCCGCCGTCGGACCCTGTCACGACTGCGGATGCGACGATTTTACCGCAAATGTGTTTAAAAAGGGCCAATGCAACAATTGTTTCCACAAACACGAGTGAAAATCGTACAATTCATGCAAATACACGCGCCCCTCTTTTTTTCGGCGCTGATCATACAATAAAGCAACATCTCACTTTTAAAATTCCATAAAAAACGTCCCATTTCACTAAGCAAATCTGCGGTTTAATCGTCTCGCCATGCAATATACACCTCGTCAGTGCGGAAGCGCTGTGTGCAGGTGCTCTCTTCGAGTGGTGTCGTGAAGCCAGTCTTGTACGCAAGCATACCAGCATGCGCAATCATGATGCCATTGTCAATGCAGAAGCTAAAAAAAAATCAAAAAAGCATGAGAAACCGTCCATCATGGCTTGGACGCTCATCTTACCTGTCATCCATAGCGCACACTGCAGCATCGCGCTGCGCGGCCATGTCGCCCATCATCTCTTGCAGACGAATGTTGCCTGAAAAAAAAACATAATCGCGTATGAAAATCTTTCTTTCTTTTCTTCATTTGGTCCACGCCTTACATCCAACACCGCCAACGAGCAGGACCTCGGTGGATTCGACGTGAGCCATGGCGCGCTCGGTGACCTCGACAAGCATGGCAAAAAGCGTCTCTTGCAAGGAATAGCACAAATCCTCGCGTGTGACCTCGCCCTTGGGTAATTGTTCCTTGGCAAGCAGCTCGATGTGTGATAGGATGCCCGAGAAGGACATGTCCATGCCCTTGACTACGTAGGGCAACGGGATGAACTTGGTGCCTCTGCAAAAAAACAGAAAAAAACGAAAAATTGAGATTTGCCCACGTGAAGGGACGCGTTTTCGTTACTTTTTGGCCATTTGCTCGATGTTGTAGCCAGGACTGGGATCATTGGACAGGTTCAGGACGCGTGCAAAGCGATCGAGGCAATTGCCAATCGCAATGTCCAATGTTTCGCCAAAGATGCGATATCGGTTTTGCGAATACGCGATCACTTGGGTATTGCCGCCGCTCACATAAAGCACAACAGGGTGCTTGGCCTTGGTCACTTGCCGGCCCATCTCAATGTCTTTTTTAAAAAAAAAGAATTGAGCCCATTGCTTGTCTTTTTTTTTTTTTTTTTTTTTTTTTTTTTTTTTTTTTTTGGCGGATTTTGGCGCTTTCTTACGTCCAATGCAATGATTGACGCCGACCAGAGGCTTCTTCCACAAGAGTGACAGCGTGCGCGCAACGACGGCCACAGACGTCAGCGGCGCTCCCATACCGGGGCCCTTTGTGAAGCAAATGACGTCAATATCGTCCGGCGTCATATTGGCGTCCTTGAACGCCTGCTTGGTCACGGCCAGGATGCACTCGCGGTGGTGCTCGGCCGTCTCGCGCGGCAAAAAGCCCTCGCCAGGAGGCGTGATATACGTGTCGCGCACATTGGCAAGAATGTCCACTTGATCGCCCTCGTGTCGAATGATCCCAACACCAAGCTTGTTGGCAGAACCTTCAAAACCAATAGCAACAACCATGGCGTCAAAAAAATTACAGGAGAGAAACAAAAAAAAAAAGAAAAAGTGCCAAAAAAGCGAGCGGGTCGAAAAAAAACGAAAAAAAAACTGCGGGCGCTCGGATCCGCCCTCAACTCCTCAATTACCCGCGCCTCGAAGATTTGTGCACGTCTGTGCTCGCCCAGTGCGTCTTGATTTCATCGTGTCTCGCAAATTTTAACCAAAAAATTGTCACGAAAGCTGTTGAAAATGTATCAATTCGCGTCAAACGCTCCGCAACATAGAGTCCAACACCGCGTGTCAAGCAATAAAAATGGAAGTCGAGGAAACGCGCTTTCATTTGATCCATTGCTCGTCTCCCTGGGGTATCTAGATCGCAAGTAACAGAGGATACAATGGCACTGATTTGTTTTGTATTACGAAAGGGGGGATCATTCAGCGGGAAATGGTGGTAAAAACTGAGAACAGATGAATGAGAAAGATGGCAGGACAATGTGAGGTATGAGTAGAAGAAAACAGTCCGAAAAAAGGTAAAAAAAAAAAGGACGGGGAAAGGGGATTATTCATCATCACTAGCAAGAGCGGCCTCGTCTTCCTCCACCTCGAAGATGGCGCCCTCTCGGTCTTCTTGCATGTCCACAGCCACCTTGGCTTTGCTCTTGAGGGGCGTCGTGTCGCTCAATTCAAACAGGACGGGATGACTGCGCTTTTTGTACCTGTGGATAAAAAAAAAATACGAAAAAAGGTGCGATGCGTGAGTTTCGTTTCATTGATCTGCAATGGTAAGAGACTCGAGGTGAGGCATTACGCGGCATTGAATTTGCGCTTGTTGGCAGCCGGGATCAGGTTCATTGGCGGTTTGTCGTCCAGGGATACATCGTTGAGCGCTTCCAGATTTTCCTTGTCCAGATAGTAGTAGTCCATAATGTCCATGGCCTTGTCATAGTCGCCCTACATGCCAATCAAAAAAAAAAATACAATTAAGACGCGTCATTTCATTGTGAATAGGGATACTTGCCTTGGCAATGTCGGCAAAGATCTGGCTGGTGAGCGCGGGCACATAGTTTTGGCGGATCACATCGGCGCCACCGCGCGTGCGCAGCTTGGTCTGGATGTTGGCGAGCTGGCGCTTGTGCTTGTTTGTCTTGGACAATTGGCCAAGGAACCTAGCAAAAAAAGAAAGAAAAAAAAAAGGTGAATTTGAGATGGCGCATGCCATTGAGCGTGTCCTTACATTGGGAAGCCGACGCGTGCCATGCCCTTTGTGTTGCCCGTCATGTAGTAAGCCGGCTTAACGCAAGAGAAGATCGAGTGCACCGGCATCAGCGAGTAATCCTGCTTGAGACTAGAAAAAAGGGAAAAAGAGAGGGCCATTGAGCGTTCGCTTTCCTCATTTCCGCCTGTTCTTACGTGATGCGCGTGTCGACGAGGTCGCCATCGGCCATGGCGTTGGCTGCCTTGGCGATCAGATCCATTTCAAGCACGGCAACCTCATTGGGATTGCCCGACTCGCACCATTTTTCCGCCTTGTTGGGCGACCACTTGGTATAGTTTTCCTAAAGGGCAGGAAAAGAGAGAATGAGCATGGCGCCAGATTGCACATCGTCTTTTTGCTCAATTGCTTACAAACATCATCAGGTGAGACAGCGAGTAATCGTGGAAATACACCTCGGACAGCTCGTTCATCCTGGGGCGCGCCCACGCGTGGACACTCAACAGCTTGCCAGGGATCTCAAATAGGTTGATCTGGCTGTACTTTTGATTCGCACCGCCGCTGATTGAAAAAATAATTGTCGCGTCAGTGATGTGTCTTTTTATGCGTTTTTGCATAACTTACAAAGTTTTGGCGTCATTGTACTTCATGTCGGTGTGCGCAAGGCGATAGCTGGACAAAATGTTGATCACCTGGCGGATGTCGTTGCCCGTGATCGCCACCAATTCGTCCAAGGCATTGGGCTCCACCTTGAGCTTCTCACTGTGGTGAAAAAAAAAACACAAAAATTGAGCAAAAGCATGAACTTTTGACGCGTCCAATGGCACGAGACATACTTGAAACAGATCTTCATGAGTGCGGCACGCATGTTCTTTGCGGGCGTTCTACAAAAAAAAAAAAAAAGGTCATTAGTCGCGTCCCCATGCAACGAATTGCACTCAGCGTGGCTTACCGAATGAATTTGCATTCAAAGGCCACCTTGAGCAAAGGCTTGACCTTGTCTGAGCGCGAGTCATTGCAGATACAGATCACAGGGATCTGCAAACAAAAAGAGGTGTGACATGATTAAAAACAACGAAAAAAGCGCGTTTTTTTCTTTTGTTTTTACCTTGGTGGTCTTGATCATTTTGGCCAGTTCGACACTGCCGCCGCGATCACCGGCCGTCATGCCATCGACCTCGTCCATGATCAGCACCACACGGCCCTGCTTGGATTTCTATCGAAAAATAAATGGAATTGTCAGCGCAAATGGCAATTTTTTTATGTGTCGTTTGTACCTTTTGCACGGGCTTCTTGCCGCCCGAGAAGAATTCGGTCATGGAGCGGTTGTCTGTGGTGTCCGACAGCATCTCTTGCAGGACCTTGCGGTTGCGGACGTCACTGGCATTGAATTCCAGGGGCTCGTACCCATTTTCCTTGGCGACAAGCTGGGCCGTCGTTGTTTTGCCCACACCGGGTGGACCACTAATCAGAATCGCACGGAATCCTTCCATGGAATTATCGCCATGGCCTTCAAAGTTGCTCTTGCGGTTCTCCTCCCTAATAAAAAAAAAAGGCAAATCAGCGCGTGTCCGCAGCATCACGTGATAAAGAGCAAAAACTTACCAATGGCCAAGCCAGGACTTGATGCTTTCAATAAGCTTCTTGTTGCCAATGATGTTTGCGCTGCTCGTGGGCTTGTACTTTTCGGTCCAAAGCATGTCACCCGCCTCATGGCTTTGTAAAAAGAAAAAAAAAACAATCAGCGAAAAATGGCCGACTTTTTGCGTGCTGTATGCTTTTTTTTACCTAGGCGCGGCAGCAGCGGGCGCAGAACTGGCCGCGGCTTTGCCCTTTGTGGATTTTGACTTGGAAGGCGCAGGCTCAGGGGGCATCTCCATGACGGTCTCTTGGCCTTTGGATGTGTTGATCAGCTCATAAAACGCGTCCTCGTCAAGCACCTTGACACCCAGCTTCTTGGCTTTGGCCTTTTTGGTCTCGCCTGCCCCACGGCCAAACAACAGGTAATTGGTCTTGCCGCTCACGGCACCCGTCATACGACTATAGCAAAAAGTAAGCCATTGAACGTTGCCACGACACGTTTTTTTCTCTTTTTCTCGCTTACCCGCCGTAGGTCTTGACCAATTCCTCGACATCGCTACGCGTCAGTGTCTCGTACTCGCCCGTGATGACAAACGCCAAGCCATTCAGGCAGCCAGGCTCGCCCTCGGGGCGGGGACGCGAGCCCAAAGCCTGCGGACCGGTGCGGTTCTTCATGGCAAAGAAACTGGAAGAGAGAAAAACGCGTCAAATTGTTTTTTTTCCGTGTTTTTTTTTCGCGTTTTTCGTTCTTTGCTTACGCTGCCTTGCCAGAAAGCTTCTTGGCAGGAGGTTCAGGCGCAGGCGCAGGCGCAGGCGCAGGCGCAGGCTCCTTTTCCTTTGGCTCTTCCTTTTTGGGGACAAAGTCGGCCTCGTCATCGTCGCTGTCGATTTTGATGGCGCGTTTGCGGCTAGACGAACTGGTTGCCTTGGGTTTGGGCTTGGGTTGCGGGGCGGCAGGCGGCTCATCGATGTCCATGGCACTCGTTGCCTTCTTGGCCTCCTTTTTCATCGGTGCAGCTTTGGGCTTTTCCGCAACAGGCTCCGCCTTCTTCTTCTTGCTACCAAAGTACTCACTCGGGCGCACCTCGGGCACCACGCGCTTCTTCGCAGGAGGCTCGACAGGTTGACTGAAAAAAAAAAAAAGACACGGCAAAACAGCGTCAGCGGCGTCAAAAAAAGCGGCAAATATCGCTTACAAGTCGTCGTCTTCGTCGCTTTCAACTACAAAAACAAAAATTCAAGGGTTCACACACGTGAAAAATGACCAACGAGACGCTGTTGCACTTACTAATAGGACCAGCTTTGCGCTTCTTCTTCTCCGTCTTCTTTTCAGGCTGGAAAAAACAACAACAAAAGTAGCGGTCAGTGCCCATGGAAAAGTTTCGCACGCGCACGTCGAGCCGTCACGTACCTGATCCTTGCTCGCCGACTTGGAAACAGGTGAAAAGAAATTGGTGATATTGCCCATGGTGGCGAGAACGAGTTAAAATCAGCAAAAGGTGAAAAGAAAAGAGCTGGGAAGAAACGACAAAAAAAAAAAAAAAAAGGGATGCGCCCCAAACGCGCTTCTTATTTTTTGGCCTCGAGACTGGAGTCTGTGGCCAGCCAATCAGCTTGCTCCTGTGTTCAAACCCAGCTGCCACCCTGTTTCAACAGCCCGTCGTGGATTGTGAGGGCTCCGCTGCGACCTCACAGATCGCCAGCGACTTCTTTTTTTTTTTTTTTTTTTTTTTTTTTCAAGCTACGCGCTGATACATCAATGAACATGACGCCTATGGATTACACAGAAGGAGAAATTTTATACAAAACCGGACAATACGCGTCAAAAAGGCACTTTCCTCACAAGCAAATCGCGAGTGTCACGCGTTTCTTGCAGCCAATTTCTGATGCCATGAGAACCACAATCCTATCAGCGTGTGATGATGCGGTGACCACCCTTTTTAATCTCACAAAAATGGCGCTGTGTATTATAAATTTCCATTAGAATTTCAAATTCACACGTGTCATACTTTTAATGGATTCATTGCCAATGGCTACCTAATTGTTTGCGCATCAGATCACTGCAAAGATGCTTGCTGCGTATTAAAAATGGAGATCGATCAGTTGGTTCTCGAGAAAACGTGAAATAGAGTCATTTTATTGAATTTTGGCTGCTTGCCAAAGGATTTGTAATCTACTGGGGAGATCGACTATTTAAATCTATGCTTCCATCATCATTCTTTCAAATGAGCCTACTCTTGCGGCACTGCGATTGTTGCGTGCCGAGCATTGACATTTTCAAAAATTGCCAATTTTCCAAGGGGCACAGTCGAGGATTTGAAAACAATAAACTATAGGTCCTCGGATCGCCACGCCATTCAACCACATGGTACGGTGGCTATCGTTTACTGACAGAAATGCAATAAAAACCGGGGGTCCATCGACTGGTTGCCGCGTAAATGGCAATTTGCGTCTTTTTTTCGTCTCAAGGCCAAGTCGACGAAAATTGGCCACAGAGCCGCAAAACACAGACCACTAGAAACAGCACGGTCTGCTGCGTATGTGGCCATTGGTTGTCAAGGAAAAAAAAAGATTTTTGGTTCGTTTAACACGGTTTCAAAATCATTAGCAATTTTCGACGCGTGCTAAACCGCGTCAAACTTCGAGTTACACGCGCCCGTTTCTAATCAAGCCATGCATATGGCTGTTCTCTTGCTAATGCACAAGTCGGCGCGGCTCCGTAGACGCGTTTTCCTCGTGCAATTCGCGCTTGAAAGTCAAGCTAAAATCACGAATTGCTCGTCACTCAGCAGGTCGATCCTAATCTTTTTTACCATTTTTCGTGGTTTCTCCATGCGGCTCCTCTTGTGTGCAAGTTTGGCGCTATTCTGCAGACCTTCTTTTTCGATTTTGGTTTTGGAGCTCGACCACGACTGATTTTTGATTTGCGCGTGGTGCGCCTCAAAGATAGTTGGCATCTTGAAAGTTGCGTTCTACTCGTGATTCTAGTGTGCCTTTTCACGCTTGGATGCTTTTCGGAAGCGTACAATTGCTTGTGGAGGCGTGACACGTCGATTTGTCCAAAATGGCACATTTTTGATTTGTTTCCCCACAAACCACTTCAAATTCAACGGATCACCGGCATCCTCCCGTTCTGCAAGGAGTCTCTATCAAAGGATGCCTTGCTGATGGGTGTGACGGGCCGCATTGTGCGTGCCATTAGCTTGGATAAGCAATTTAGCGATTCCCACGCATTAATGTTTTCGTAAGACGCATGTTTACGCACTACTCACGTATAGAATCAAGAAATGCATACACCGGCGCGAGAGCAGACATAAAATGATTTTGTCCGCGTTTTGGATTTATTTTTTTATCATGGGTCAGATTTTATTGCGTGAAATACTACTTGTGCTTGACAATCTCAGCAACGCATGGTACGCACTGGTATTGCAGCAACACCGCAAGCGGCATGAGTGTGTGAAGATCCGACATTTTGCACCTGATAGATGGATAGTTCCCGCACAATCCTTATTTTTTCTCCCATAATTCGTGTCTATGCGTGAACCTTTTGGATTTGTCAAGCAAACGACCTGGAAAACTGTTCTTAGCCGGTAAACAGCAGGAGGAGGTCGTCACAATGAGCCAAAGAGCACGGCAAAGCGATGTGTTTCTTGGATTCGATGGTCTCTTTTTTTTTTTTTTTTTTTTTGTACGTGTTTGTATTATATTGGTTTTTGGCACTGGCTGCGTGACCTTGTCAATTTTGTCATTGCTAATTCTATGATAGTTACTTTTCATCATTTCGACCAAGTAGAGCTTAACGTTGCAATCTGCCGCAATATTCTTGAGCAGCTGACCAGCTATGAGCTGCTTCTGGATCTTTTCTACCACGTCTTGTTCGTACGTCATTCTCTCGCCAAAGGTTATGAATGTTGTTGACGAATTTCAGAAATTGGACAGTGGTCTGCGATGATTTGCTGACGCGAGTTGTTTCAGTTATGAACATGCCGTCCAAATATAAGTCCAATTTCACCCAAAACGTCCATTACAGACGCGCGGAAATGATATCATACCTACAGTGGAGTGGCATCGATCAGTTCAGAGGCCATGTCATTTGAAAAATAGTAAATTTCAGTCTTTTAGCATTTTGCGTCAACACCGCGCTAAATCGATTGCTTTTTCTTTTTTTGAAGCATTAAAACCAATGACGGCAACATCTGTCATCGTTTTGCCACTTGGAGAAAAGTGCTACTATGCTTTTTAAACTTTTTGAATTCGGCCATTTTCTTAAGTCGGCGTTTTGACATCAGTTTTACGGCAAAAAACGAACACCCAGGCAGAGAGAAAAGGGTGACCGAGAACATTTCTAAATAATGGTGGTCGCTTAGCAACAAATTGTCTAAACTTAAGATGATGAGACCTATCATAGGCAAAATAGCAAAATGTTGCATTTTCGCGACTGACGTCTAATCGTGTGCCGAATTTTAAAACATTTTTTTTTTGAATGAAATGGTCTTTATCTGGACCGACAACGCATCAAGTAGATCCGAAATTCACGCGTACGACGAGATGGAAGCTTTTATGCTGAATTTCGACATGAATTGGGGTGCCGCGACGGTGCTCTGAAACAAAAATGCAATTAACACCCAGCCCCCCCCTTTTTTTTTTTTTTTTGTTTTTTCATTTTTTTTTTCTCGCCACCGTTTTGCTGTATCTATGCGCTTTGTCATCAGCCAAGCCAAACGTGACGAAGTTAAGGCGTGTTTGTTGAGCGGCTTATCAATGGGTAAAACGGCGCGCCAGTGTGGCGTGAGTCGCTCATTTGTTACTAGAGAACGAGTCAAACACAACCTTCCAAAGACACACGACCGCGCGAAAATATGCAGCGCATCAACAATCAGAAAAATCAAAAAGCTTATTGCCCAGGGCATGAAGATTTCGCACATTGCAGCGGCATGCAATGTTGGCCAGCGCACGGTATCCCAATACCGATTACAACCGACGAAATCCGAGCCATACATAGGACGCCTCACGCTCGTCAAAACGCAACAAATCATACGACTACTTTTAGACGGCGCCTCCATAATGGAAACAGCTCGCATCAGCAAAACGTCACACCAGACTGTCAGTAGCCTCAAATTCATTTATGATATCCAGTCCCCTGACGAGAAACCAACTTACGACGAAAACACGGTCAAAAAGATACAAAAGCAGCTGCAAGATCGAGAACCGCTCAAAAAAATTGCGGATGATTGCCATGTTTCGCTCCGTTTTGTCAAAACCGTGAAAAGAAAGTTGGGCATCAACTATAGGACAGCTGACGACCAAAAAATCGAAGAGATCCAGAAATGCGTTGCCAAGGGGATGTCGTCAGTCAAGGCAGCCAAAATATGTGGTATCACCGCTCCTACAATACTACATTTGTGCAAAACACGCAACATCCCGTACCCCTACCAAAGGCTAATCACGCCTGCCAAAAAACAAGAAATGAAAAGGCGACTTGAGCAAGGCGAGACCAGCATGGCTGTGGCCAAAGCATGCGGAATTTCAGTAAGCAGCGTGACAAACATCAAAAGAGAATTGAACATGACCAAACCGCCTTCGAATGGACCTTACTCGGCTCGCTGGAAAGTGCAACCACACCAAATCGTTACAGAATGCGAAAAGCAAAAGATCAGGCGCCTCTTGCGCAGCGGGATGACAACACTCAAAGTGGCAGCCGCTTGTGGCCGCTGTGAAAAAACCGTGGCCAGGATTAGGCGCAAAATGAATCTACCCAGACAGCCAACTCCATCCGGGGCCAAGTTAGACGAGGTCAACCATCTACTTGCTAAGGGCGAGGACCCGTCCAGAGTGGCGGAACAGTGCGGAGTGAACGTTATCACTGTCAGACGCCTGAAAAGGGAACTCAACACCAAAGGATGGCCGCTTATCAAGAAGGAACACGACGACTCTTTGCCATTATGCGTAGAAAGTGCACCTGACAACAATTCTGCCAGTACAGAAATGACGCACATCGAATTTTTGGACGAAATCCCTTTCTGCATTCTTATTTGATGCCATTGTTGTGCTTTTTACGTATTCTGTTTTCTCTAATTTCTATCAAATCGTATCCATAATAAATCGTGCATTTCATATCTTGTTCTTCTTGTTGAACACCAAACGAATATGGCTCGCTCCTCGCTGCGTACGGTACGTGAACATCAGCGATCAATGAAAAAGTTCATACTTACAACAATATGATCGTCATTTCCTTCGCGTGAAAAACCGCGTCAGGCATCGAGCCTCACGCGCCTGTTTTAGCCAAATCCATGCACCTGGAGTGTCTCTTGCTATTGGACGCATCGGCGCGGATTTGCACGCGCAATTCAATTCAGTTAAATCCATACGTAATCGGCCATGGCTTCTTGTTTTTTTCCCAAAAATATTGCCACGGATTTAGCATTTTTTGGTCCCCCGTCCCAATGTCCAATCCATCTTACTGTATGTGCAAGCTTGGTACAGTCTTGGAGACGTGACTTATCGAGTTTGATTTTGGGGCCTCGCGACGGCCAGCATTTTGATGGCACGAGCAGGAAGCAACTTGTAAACCGGCTCCTATAATTTGGGATCATACTGTATCATATGATGCTCGCGAGCCTCGCCACGATGACACGCGTTTTGGACCATTGGGTGCCTGGTTCGCGAGAAACGGCGAAATTTTATTGCAAACTAAGATGTTTTGCAAGTCCTTTTTAAAAGCACGTATTCAAAATCACTAAAATTGATACCAGATGCAGGTTATGTCATTGCTTGGTCTCGCTCACACACTTGAAGCCAAACATGCCTTGGTTGCTTGCGTCCTTGTGGAGTAAAAGCGACAAATATGAGAAAACATATCATAGTCCATCTCATTATTATACTGTAGGACAGGATTTAAGATCTCAAGCTCTGCAAAGGCTCTTGCCATGGACATGAGAAACAATTGGTCACGCTATTGAGATGAAAAAAGGATAAATCGCGCTGCAAAGCGCATTTCTATCCAAAGCCGGAGATGCCGCAGCCTTTGCATCGATGACAGCGCTCGTGACGGACGTGCTGGGGATCGACATGAAGCATTAAACTCTATACAAGGTTCATGCAGTCCAGACAGCATGCATCTTTTTTGACTTTTGCGCGGGTGATCCAAGGAAAGTGATTAACATTCCTACGTGACACAAGATCGAGACGCTTTCTTTCTTCGGACTCGCTTGCCACGGCGCATTCCCCACGGTCCCGCTCCCCCCACCCGATCGCACTGTGGCCAGCTTCTCTTTTCACTCTAAAGGCAAATTACTCTTAAAAAAAAACAAGAGAACCTTTACTTTTTTTCATTGTTTTTGCTAAAGGTATGATGATCTAATCCTGAAAGTGGGGCGTGACAAAAAAAAAAAAAAAAAAAAAAAAAACAGGAAAAAAATCATGAGAACCAATTTCACTTGATTCATGCAAAAAAAAAAGGCCATCCAATGGCTCAATGGGCTCATCGCGCTCCCAACTTACGATGATTTTTTGATTTTCAAGACGCATTCAAGACAGCGCGCTTATTCGGTGAGCTTGGCAAGGATCTCGCTGTCGCGGTACAAGAGGAATTCCTGCAAAAAAAGTCAAAAAATATAAAAGTGAGTGACATTGCGCGCCAACTAGACCCATGGGTCTGTTAATTGAACACAAACAACGTACCTCGCCAGCAACCTTGACGGGGCTGCCGCCAAAAGCGGGCAAGAGGACACGGTCACCCGTGGCCAATTCCATGGGGATGTGCTTGCCATCCTTGTTGAGCATGCCCTTGCCGACAGCAACGACAACACCCTCGTTCAAGGCTTCCTGGGCCTTTTCGGGGATGAAGATGCCCGAGGCGGTTTTCTACAATGATGGAAAATTAAAAAAAAAGTCAATGCCATTGCACTGCGCGCCATTTTGGCCAATTTCAGGCCTATTCACTTACTTCTTGGGCCTTGACACGTTGAATCAACACACGGTCAAGCAGAGGCACGACGTTCTTGATCTTGGAAGCAGCAGACTGGAGAAAAAAATAAAAGAGACGCGTGAGTCTAGGCGACGCGCGCTAAAATGAGACGCGACGCGCAATTTTTTGCGCGCCAAGCGGTCGAAAACGTCGAGAACTTTTGCTTACCATGTTCAAAAGTAGTAAAGCAAACAAAGAAAAAAAGAAGAAGCGAGGGGGTAGCCCTTGTCAGATTATTTTAATGGAGAAATGAGCAAGCGCAAAAGTCCAATCATGCATCAGGCGGAGTTTCAGGTTTATTCCAGCGAATTCGATGGGTGTGGCTTGAAAGCAGAGCAAGGCACACACGCGGTGCCATTGGTGCGGCCCGGCAACAACGAGTTGCTCTTAAAACAGTAAATGACCAATTTTCAGTGAAACGGCCGAATTCTCGCGCGAAAAGGTGCGGACTTGAGCAGCCGGGCGCAAATAGTGGGAAGTACGGTGACCTTGGGGTAAAAATGGGTGGGCGGGCCATGGGCATCCTGTCCAATGGCGACGCGTGGGAAATCCCCCATCTTTTGAGAATAGCCGGGGGCGGCGCGTGCTCTGGCACCCATTTGCCTCCACAGCGGCCCCTGCGACGTTACGTCAGTCACGGATTGAAAAAGGAAAAAAGTATCCAATGACCAGCACAATTCGCACCCTCTCACCACGAAAGCCATGGTTGGGTGGTTTTCCCGTGCTTTTTTTTTTTTTTTTTCCACAATTGCCGGGCTGACGGTGTCCGCTCCCCTTTTTTTTCACCCCCACACACCACACAACCACTCACACACTAACCCAATGGCCTTGGCATTGACCCCCTTTTTCCTCTCTCCCGACTTTTTAACCATTCATGCAAGGTAAAATAAAGTCCGTGAGGCACACAGGCTTGTCTTTATGAACCTTGATTGATGTGAAAGAAGGTTCAATGGGCCCTGAAAGCTTTTTTTTTTCTTTTTCGTGCAAGGCATGGCCTTGGCTGGCCCTTTTTTCAAATATGGGAATTCTGAAATGGTGGGATGTGAGGCAAAAAAAAGAGCGCAAAACTCCGTGGCGTGCGAGATTGCTTCAAGTTTATCGACACCAATCAAGCCCCAGCACCGAGGTCGATCTGAACAAATCATTTCTTGTCTGAAAATCCCGTTGGTCATTGCCCAACACGCATTGTCTCCCCGCTCGCCCCCCCTCGCCTTCTCAACAAAAAAAAACATGGTTGAAACATGGAACGACAAAGCATGACACACTGCAATTGGGAGTTGGGGGAGAGGAAGAGAGCGACAGCTTGGCTCATTGTGTTGTTAGGGCATCCGAAAACGCAAAAGGCGTATAAACATCCCTCTTTTGTTTGTGTACAACAAAAAAATTCTCATGGGAATGATTCCAGCCAAAAGGGTGATCAGTGCTGGCTCAAAAAAAAGGCACACACACTCCCTTTTTTCGACCATTGCCGCAATTCAATTGGAAGAGAGCGATCTGGAGACCAATCTGACTAGAAATCAGTAGCAAGCTGATTGGCCTCGATTTAATTCAATTCGATTCCTTTCCCCTTTTGTGCTATTCCCTTTTTATTCCTTTCTCTTTTGCACTGGGAGTCACGTTCACCTTTTTCTTGTTCTTGTTTCCCCTCTTTTTTTTTTTTTTTCTTTTTGTGTGTGCTCAGTTGAACTTTCACCTTTTTTTTTTTTTTTACATTCACTCTCGCTTTCGACTCCCCTCCTCTCTCTCTCTCTCTTTTCTTATACTCTCCCTTTTGCCTGATTAATTGTCAAACTCTAATCATCCCCCTTCTCTCTCTCCCCTTTTTCTTTGATTGTGTCTCTTGATTGCGCACAAATGTCCGTCGTCGAGACTTTCCACGGATATATCGAAACAACCCAAGACTCGTTGTTAATTTTGGAGGCCTGCCGTCGATGCTTGCTTCCCAAGGTGTCGAGACGTTTGCAAGAAAAGGAGCGCAAACTAGTACGTTCCGGCTCTGTCTTTGTTTTTGACGAGAAAGATTCAGGTAAGCAGCAATGGCAAAAAAAAAGGCGGGCAAGGTGGGCGGGCCCAAAGGGGGAGGGGAGCCCAAAAAAAAAAAGAGGTGCTATGACTGGATGCGTGTTGTAAATAGCTTGCCCCACACCGATTTCCCCCCAATTGCCTCCCTTTCCCTCGCCCTTGCTCCCCTTTACCCTCTCCCCTACATATTGCTCGGTTCTCTCTCTCTTCCCATCCCATTGTTGTTGCTTTGTTGCTCGTCAATGGGTTCTGTCGCTCTTTTTTTTTTTTTTCCATTTTTTCCATTTTCCATATTTTTTCGTTGGTCACTCCCATGGTGCCCTTTTTTTGCGATTGGTTTGCTGATTGTTTCTCGTTGTTTTGTTAGGCATCAAGCGCTGGACGGATGGCCTGGTGTGGAGTCCATCACGTATTTTGGGCAATTTCTTGATTTATCGAGAATTGGACAAGCGAGTGCCCAAACGGAAACGTGCCATGATCGAACCTGGTCGTTCGCGCGTGCGTAGCAATAGTGCGGACCAGAGCGCCACGGACCGACACAAGGAACGCCAATTGGTGGGCAGTCTGTCGGATGCGTACAATTTCAAGGAGGATGGTCTGATCAAAAAGACCATGTCGCTCATTGTCGACGGCTCGCCGCTCCACCTCGTCTCGTACTACCACCCTGACGATGTCGTGGCCCAAAAGCTGCGTACCCCGTCTGCCGTCCCCGAGTTGGTCAACTTGGAAATCTCGCCCGAGCTGCTTGTTCGACAGAATTTCCGTATACCGCCCGTGGTCGAGCCCGATCAGTATTCGCAGCCCTATTATTCGGCCACCCACGGTGGCGCCACCCCCGCGACGTCTGGATTTGCCACAGGTAAAAAAAAGAAGAGAAAAAAACGCGTCAATTCGTGGTTTTATTGACTTTTTTTTATTTTTAGCCGCTGGTCAGCTTGCCAAATCGCATTCGTCGTCTGCTGCGCGCAGCATGTCGTTGCCATCGACGGAATATATTCACCATCCGAGCACACCGACGAGTGCAACGTCGCTTTATAGCCGCCATCATTCATTGACTGGGTTCCACCACCCTGCGTATGAGCAACAGCACCATCGCGCTAGTCTAGATATGGACCGATCGAAGCCCGTGTTCGACCCAATGTACAATGTGACCACGTACACGTTGCCGTCGCCCACATCGTCGCCCAACACGCCTTTGCCGACGTCCGTGTCATCCGGCATGATGCCGCCCAATGAGCAGCCGCCCGCCGCGTCGCTTCCTTACACGCACGCGTCCTCGTCGTCGTTTGCCTTTGATTACACGCGCGCCGCCGCCGCTGCCGCGTCCGTGCCGCCGCCACCTCAACACCAGGCACCTTCGCACCACACGCAACAGCAACACCACCACCATCACCACCACCACGCGCCCCCACAGCAGCAGCAGCAACAGCAGCCTTCGCACCACGGCGCGCCTCAGCCTCAGGCAGGCTCGCCCCAGGACAATCACCCGTCGTCCCCAATCAAGCACGAAACCCATATGGACCACGCGCAACCCAATGACGGCCGCATGCTCAGCTTGCCCAATCTTACGCGCGCCCCACATAACAACACGAGCATCAATTCGCTCCTGTCCAATGACGCGCCCGCCAACCATCACCATCATCACCACCAACACCACCCCGAAGATCATCATCACACCCATTTGCCCTCCTCGTCCATTGGCTTCTCCGATTATTATGGCCACCACCAACCCCATCCGCCTCCCACACACGCGTCCGGTCCTCCTCACCTTGCCCCGCCCATGAATCGACTCTATTCGCTCGATGAAACCGCAATGCAATGGATCTAAAACGAAAAAAAAAGACGCGTTTTCTTTTTTTTTTTTTCTTTTTCTCTCTCTCTCTTTCTGACGCCACTACACCGTTGACTGTCTCCTCCCTTTTCCCCCATGGGCATCCATTGTGGGCGCTTATCGGTTTCTTTTTCCATCCCTTTTTCTTTTTCTTTCTCTCTCTCTTTTTTATTATTATTTACTTTTGCTATATCGTATGTATGCTATGTTGCCTCCCCTATTCATCCTCTTTTTCTTTTCTTATTGTACTCTTTTTCTTGGTTATCTTTCTCCTCTTCCCCCTCTCAGGCCCCCACACCCCCCTTTTATGTATGGTTTCGGCCCCCTGTTGCCGTCATCTTGCTCCCATGACAGTCAATGCACCCATTGTATTTGTAAATCCACTGTGGAATAAAATAAAAAAGGTTCTTTTTTCCAGCACCATCGCGTGGCGGATGGTGGGACAAAAAGCCAAGATGACAAGGTTTTTTTTTGGTGCCAACTTTCTTTTTTAAAAAAAATAAAAAGGGTCCTCCTCATTATGGCAAAGCTGTGCAAGATTCCGGAAACTTGGATGAAGCCCCCCCCCAACCTTGATTCCCCCATGTGCACAAAAGAAAACGAGATCTCAATTGGCTTTTAAAAAAAGGTGCCATCTGGCTTTATTTCAATGCTTTTGAATGAAAATGCGAAATATGAGCGTAAGAAAGGGAAATCGGGGGGATCATTTTGTATGACAATGTGTTGTTGGCCATGGCGGCGCGATCAATGAGAAAAAAAGGGGGAAGGGGGAGAAAATGTAAAAAAAAAAAACATGAAAAACCGACAAAAATGGGGCAAAAAAAAAAAAGAGGTTTTCACTCGTCATCGCTGTCGTTTTGCATTTCTGCATCACTGTCGTCATTGTCGTCGTCATCGGCTTCGTCATCCATGCCCATGTCCTGATTGCCAATGTCTTCGTCCTCCTCTTCATCCTCGGCCGCTTCCTCTTGGTCGCTTTCGTCATCGTTGTCGTCGTCCTTTGCAGGCGCGCCGGTGCGTCGTCGATGCTCCTCGAGCTCTTCCTTTTTACGTTGAACGTTGGCCTCCTGCTCATCGCGTCGGCGCGCCTTTTCGGACATGGTGCGCTGGCGCTTGGCATTGAGCTCGCGGACCTGCTCGTCAGTCTTGGCAACATAACGATTGTACAAGACCTCGCCGTCGCACATGCCATTCTCCACCTTGTACAGCTGCAGCGTCATGCGCGGACCAAGCTCGTAAAGTCGCACTGCGCGTTGCTCGTTTTTGCGATTGTTGCGCCCACGATAATCCTGACCAAGCGTCACGGTCGCGTCCGTGCCATCCTCCACATCACTCTCGGAAATGATCGCCTCCTTGAGAACATAGTCGGAAATGTCCTCAAACTTGCCCAAATCAGGAATTTGTGTCGAAACGACGCGTTTGATCGATTTCGAAACACCCGTCGCCTTGACGCCAATGCCATAATGCCGCACATCAATGGTCTCGGCATCCTCGTTGTAATTATAAAGCAGGACGCGTCGGGCCTGGCTCAATTGCATCTGAAAACAAGGAAAAAACGACAAAATGAGCACTATTTTTTTCTTTTTTACCAACGCGACTCCTCTTTTGTCGCGCTCATTCGTCGTTTCAAAAGATGGTGGTGGTGGTGCTTACTGTCTGGACATCAATGGCTGGGAACATATTTTGCAACATGGCGGACATGACCTTGAATTCTTTGCCTTCCTGCCGGAAATTGTTGAGAACGAGCAGCGGGCTCGTGCGGAAATCCATGTCCGAGGTATGAGGGTGCTTTTGCAGAGCGAGGCAGTCCTTGGTCAGCGCGTAATCAAGGACACGGAACGACAAGGTGGGACCGCGCGGCACGCGGCAAATGCGCAGATTCACGTGCTTTTCCGTCCGGCTAAAGATCATGAAATTGGTCACACCGAGCTGACCTGCCACGGCCACAAAATCTTTTAGCTTGTTCGTGCGTCGTTCCTAAGGGGGCAAAAGTGCAAGACAGAAAAAAAAAAAAACGGGAATTGTTTGAAAAATGGCCCTTTTTTGCGCGACATTGCCCCAGTTGTGCATGCTTACCCGAAGATGTGTCGCGGTGTTGGGCTCCATAATGCGGCGCACATTGCCCACAAGCGTCGTGACCGAACGTCCAACGTCGCCAGACCGCATAACGAAGCTTTTGGGCACCTTGTCGTATTCTTCCTCGGTGATCTTCTTGGTGGGCTTGGACTTTCTCTATTGTCACATAAAAAGTGAGCTATTGGACATCCTTTTTATCACGCCAAAATCAATTTTACCTTGCGTTTGGCCATGGTTGTGTGGATCAAAGAGGTAAAAATGAAAGAAAGAGTAAAAAAAAAAAAAAAAAAAAAAAAAAGGCTGCGGCTGCATATCAATTCAAGAAAGCGAGTCACGCGGCTCCGCTGGGCTGCTTTGCTTCGCTGCCGCAATACTTGGTGCAACACCAAAAAGGGTTCATCGTGGCCCATTTTCCCACTTTTTTTTCGTTCTTTGTCTCCTTTTCTCTCTTTTTTTTGTCGCTTCATTCTGAACCTATGGCTACAACCGATATTGAGGTGAGGTGGCACACACTCCGTTCTGTGTGTGGGTCTGCGCTAGAAAGCTGACGACGGCGCGTGGCTGCCCCTCTTTCTTTTTCGATTTTTTTTTTTTAGGTCACGTCGCCACCCACGGACGGTATCTCTGCCTTGGCCTTTTCCAGCCAGGCCGATTACCTTGCAAGCTCGTCGTGGGATAACCAGGTAAATGAGGAAAAAACGAGACATCGACGCGTGGAATTCATCGATTAACGCGATTTCTCGTTGCATTTCTTTTTCTTTTGCGCCAGGTGCGTGTCTACGAGGTGCAGCCTTCTGGCCAGACGATACCCAAGGCTGCGTACGCTCATGAGGGCCCAGTGCTTGATGTCACATGGTCCCAGGTTAGTGCAAAGATGAGAAACAAAAAAAAAAAAAAAAAGAGAAATGGCGCAGCCCAATGCAAGGGCCATGCCAGCTTCATGAAAACGCCGTTGACCTCCTTTTTCGTTTCAGGACGGCACCAAGGTGATTTCGTGTGGCGCAGACAAAGCGGCACGCATGTATGATTTGGCAACCGGGCAGGCGACGCAGATTGCTGCACATGGAGACACGATCAAGGCCGTGCGGTGCCTCGAGCTTCAGCCGACAATCGTCGCCACGGGCAGCTGGGACAAGACGATCAAATATTGGGACATCCGCGCGCCGTCGGGTACACCCGCAACCACCGCACAGCTGCCAGAACGCCTTTATTCAATGGATTCGCGCCAAAACCTTCTTGTTGCCGGCACCGCCGACCGCCACATCGTCATTTACGATCTCAGCAACCCATCCACTCCCTACAAGGTAAATTGCAAATGGGCGAAAGAATGGAGAGAGGGGGGCGCAAAGTGCGAAAAGGAAATGAAGAAAAACGCATCCATGACGCGTCAATCACCAAAAATAAGAAAAAAAAAGTAGCAAAGAGACGCGTCCAATTGGATCTTGCGGGGGACGAGGCGCGTCAATGGAAGGTGCCAATGGCGGTGAAGCGACCAGTTTTGCTGATTTTTACGCTTTTAGACCATGGTTTCGCCGTTAAAATGGCAAACGCGCTCAGTGGCGTGCTTTACGGATGGCTCGGGCTTTGGCATTGGTTCCATTGAGGGCCGCACGGCTATCCATTACATCCAAGACAAGGATCAGGCGTAAGATAGCGAAGAAAAAAAAATGGCGTAATGCAAGGGTTACCTACTATTTTTTTTTCCCCCCTGTAGGCGCAATTTTGTGTTTAAATCGCACCGTGATGACGCGACGCGGTCTGTTTACTCGTGCAATCAAGTGGCGTTCCATCCGACAAACGGTGCGACGTTTGTAACATGTGGATCGGACGGTGCTGCGATCTTTTGGAATAGGGAGCTGAAGCGGCGCAACAACACGCTGCCTCGCGCCAACGGATCGCTTTCAGCCGCGTGCTTCAACAAGACCGGCACCATCTTTGCCTATGCTATCAGCTACGACTGGCTCCAGGGGCACAAAAAATACAATCCCAATGCGCCCAACCGCATCATGCTGCACCCGATTACCAACACCGACATGACGCCTCAGCCAAAGTGAGACGTGTGCATGTTCCCCCTCCCCACCATGCCCACCTCCCTCTTTTTTTTTCATTGTACACACCCTCCATTCTTTGTGTTTTTTGCTTGAATCCCCCTTTCTTCCTTGTTCTGCTCCTCCTTGACAGCAAACCCACCCCCCTGCTCTTTTTCTCATACGGAAGAGCAGTAATGCATTTAAGATTTTCTGCTGCTCGTCTCGTCCTTCTTCCCCCCTTTTCATACTCTGATACCAAGCTTTCGATAATTCGTATATTTCAGCAATAAAAACAGCAATTGCGCTGCCTCCCTTTTTATTTTTCAACGCCCTCTGTGCTTGCTTTTATGCCTGAGCCTATTGCATGGACGACGCGCCGAGGGAGGACGCGTCGCACTCACAAAAGCTGCCAATCCGCATAAAAAAATTCCAGAAATCCCCAAAAATGAGCGAAATCGATAGACTTGAGTCGACTGGAAACCCAGAGTTGGGCTTACAGGAGGGCTAGCGGCAAGGGGATCTTGATTTAAAAAAAGGGGGCAAGACGAGCATAGAGTGGGACCATGAGCGTCCAAGCTCATGAAAAAAAAGGAGGCTCCCCTTTTTCGATGGTTGATTCGCCATTCTCTTCCCACTTTTTTTTTTTTAATCTTTTTCGTGAACGTTTCTTTATCATCTTTGCCAGCTCTTACCCTCTGAAAATCGAACCGAGCCGTCATGACCAATGCGTCCGACGAATACCAAGACGATTTTACAAAGGATCCTTATCGAAGTCGGCGAACAGGAGGCCAATCCTTGTCATTTCAGAACGACGCAACACGCTCGTCGCTGGACGACGAACATAATCGTTAGTGACGTAAAAAAAAAAAGAAAGAAATCGAAAAAAAGAGCAAAAGAATCGATTTTGTGGGGCAATCGGCTAAGCTGACACGCCGTTTGCATTGCTTTTTTTAAGGGTCCGCCCTGCGCAAGACGCGTGAGCGACCCACATACCTGCCCTATTCGTCAATGAGCACGGTGAACACGAAAAAAGAGGAAAGCGACAAGGAAAAGGCGGATTTACCAGCAACGACCTTGGGCGACGCGTCGCGGACAGCAACAATGACGCAGCATGGCTTCAGGCAGGACAGTCTGCTGACGACGATCACGACGACGCCTGCTGCGACGTCCGGATTGGCGTATTACCACACACATCAAGATGCAACGGCGACAACCATGTCATTATGCGAGGAATTGCGCAAGCAACAGCAGAAGCAGGCACATGGGCGTGTCCCTCTGCTGACGGCATGCTGGCTGCCGCCCAAGCGGTGGTGCTTTGCATGCTTGGCGTGCGTGCTGGTGCTGGTGACAGCGCTTGTTTTGTTTTTTTGTTGGCCCCGGCTGCCCATAGTGACAATGGCATCCATGGTCGACACATATGGCCTCGAGACGCCGGATTGGGGACCGCCACAGACACCTTACTATCGTACCACGTGGCAGTTAAATGTCACCATGGACAATCGGCCTAATTTCGTCCCATTGCACATCAGACAGATGGATTTGACTCTCAATCTTCTCAACAACAGCACTTACAGCTCGCTGCCGCCCACCGCATTCGCCACATCAACCATCCCTGACCTTACTCTGCACGACAAGCAAGAAATTTACGCCATTTTCCCCATAAACGCCACAAATGCTAGTTTGCCGGACCTGGCCTTTGTCCAGCTGTACAATGCGTGCGGACCACACATCGTCAATAATCCACCGGCCCTCAACGTGTCCCTGGCCATCACATTTCACTTTTGGTACTTTATCTGGCTGCCAACACTCACCGTCTACCCAACAGACGCCCAGGGTCTCATTTGTCCCATCAGCTGATAAAAAAAAGGGAATTAAAAGCGCATCTTGTACCCCCTTTGTCTGTCCTTGACGTCGATGTGCCATGGTAATGCCCTTGCCTACTACTTGAAAAAATGCAAAAAAAATAAGAAAAAAATAGCGTGGCGCGTGCAGAAGCGTCATTCAACCGCATTGCATCTGCCCTGTCCATCCGTCTTGCGTTTGGTTCTCCTTTTTTTTCATTCTTCAGCATGATCTTTCATGCGCAATACCCCCCTTTTGACCTCTTTTGGTTGTTCATGGCCCTTTTTGGCGCGTCTTAATTCCCATTTTACAATTTGCGGCGCATCTCCCTGCTTTTTTTTTTTATCCCTGCCTTCTCTCCCATTCGTGCCCTGGCAGCTCGTAAAAATAACAATAAAAAAAAGATGTCTGCTTTGATTTTTCAAAAAAAAAAAAAAACAGGTTTTGAGTCCGCATGCTTGGCCTGTGTGCCATCTAAAGGAACCAATTGAGTGGATTTCCACTTGTTTTTTTATTGCTTCATGTTGTAAATTACGCTGTACAAAATAAATATTGGAGGATGCAAAAAGTGACTATAAATTAGGAGAAATGGATGGTGGTATCATTGTGTGGGGATGCGTGTGGGCGACGAATGTGACTTTTTAGGCGACATGAGCGCTTTCCTGATGCAAAAAGAAAAAGGGTGATTAATCATCGCCATGCGTGTATGTGCACAATCACACATTTTTTCGTGTTTTTTTTTTCTAACATGACGTACGAGGTGACATAATTGGTATGCCCTGGTGATGTAGTGGAAGAGCGGTTCTCCCAGGTGAAAAAAGTTGGTTGGAATTCAAAGGCGCGGCGCTCGACGGGGCGATTGGAGGCCGTGGCGGTGGCCATGGCATTGAGCAGCTCCGCCTCGAACTTGCGAATGAGCAGGCCCACGCGCGACGCGGCATTTCTGCGCCTCGGCAGCGGTGACAATGCGTCATCGATGCTGGACAAGGTCGAGTCCGACACGGAGGGGGACAATGCTGGCGGCGCGACGCGCACAATGGGCGACGCAACACAGGGTTTGACGGCTTTGATTGTTTTGACCACGGGTGTCACGGGCGACATGGGCGGCAACGGCTTCTGCTGGCTGGCTTCCATCGAGAATGCCACGACCAGCGACTCCGCAGGCGAAACGGGCGCGGTCAGCATCGTTTCGGCATCATTGTCGTCGTTTTCGTTAATTTCGTTGATTTTCTTGTTTTCCACCTTGTCGTCGCACGCAACGGTCGTGTTGCTGACCACCGTGCTCGTCGTCGATAGCGTGGATGTCGATGGTGACGGCACAAGAGACACCAATGGCTTCAATTCTTGCTCCTGGGGCGCCACAGATGGCTTTTGCTTGCTTTGATTGGGCTTGACCGTGAATTTGGACGACGTGACGATGCGCATGCAAGGCGACAGGGTGTTGGAGCGCTGACGCGCCTTGCGCCTGCGCAGCAGGAGCGACGATGGGTGGTCCTCGTGGTGCCATGCTTGTTCTTGGTCGTGTAGAGGCTCGCTGTCGGCCAATGCCATAGAAGAATGAGCCTTTGCCATGTCCAATTCATCCATTGGCGCCTGTTCGTGGATAGCCACGCGGTCTGTTGTCAACACCGGCGAATAGGGCTCATAGCCAGACGGCTGGTCCTGGTCGTCGGAAGCAAACAGGAGGGCAATATAGCAGCAGGTGGCGATCAGAAAGACAGTCGCCTCTAAAGAGCAAATAAGAACAAAGGACGGCCGTTGCTCGACATACTCACCAAAGGACAAGAACGGGACGTTCACGCAAAACTGCATATCGCCCATAATTGGCTTGCGTTGGAGTGGGCAAAAGAAAAAAAAAAAAAAGAAAAAAAAGAGGACAGTTGAGAAAAAAAAAAGAATGTGAGGATAAAAAAGAAAGAAAAGAGATTTGGAAAGGGCAAGGGCCACCCTTTAAATGATCCCCCGCAAAAAAAAATTGACCTCCTTGCCGGCTCTCTCTCTTTTTTTTTTTTTTTTTTTGCTTGGTCTCAAAATGCAACCGAGCCATGTTTCAACCCCCCTTTCTCCCCCCAAGACATCCGTGCAAACAATGGTGCCAAGATGGCGAATTCTTGTGAAAAAAGTCTTGTCATCTTCTTGGACGACAGATTAAAAAAGATGAAAAAGATCATCATTCTTGGGGTTACCATTCATATGTCATTCCGTGCGTTTCGCGCATGAACTACACAAATTGTGCACGTCGCACAAGATCGAAAAAGGCAAAATATCGCTGCGCTTGCCAATTGAGGTTTCACACGCTCAAAAAAATGGCCCATTGGCTTTCTTTTCCACCCCATTCTTGTTCTTTTTACTTTTCTACTTTTTTATTTTATTTTCTTGTATGATACGATGCACGTGCCTCTATTACAAGGCACCGAGTTCAAAATCAATTTGGAGACGGACCATATCGAGCTGCACGGGTCGACGGACGAGTCGGCGGGTGTCTTACTGCGAGGGTCTGTCGTCCTCGACAGCCACGAGGCTATTAAAATTCGCTCCATCGTCCTCAAGTTTGTTGGCAAGGTCAAGGTGAACTGGATCGAGGGGTTTGGCCGTGGGCCGCAACAGGCAATGTACAAGGACGAGCAGACTATTCTCGAACACGAGTGGAGCTTCCTTCCACACGCAAAAAAGCTCTACCACCTCACGGAGAAACATTATCGCTGGTATACCCTCTTTTCTCTCTCTTTTTTTTCCATCCCCCAACGACCCAATTGATCCAATTGACATGGGGAAATGGCTAAAGTGGCCATTGTGGTCTGATCGTCTTCTTTTTGTTTTTTTTTTATGAAAATAATAGGGATTTCGAGCTGCCATTGCCTGGGGATCTGCCCGAGACGGTGACCCACGATCTCGGCCAGGTATACTATCGTCTAAAGGCCGTGGCCGAGCGCCCAACATTCTCGATGAATTGGTCGGACAAGCGTACGCTGACGGTGTCGCGTTTGATGCTGCCAACGTCGCTTGCGCTGCTGCAGCAGGTCGAGATCGTCAACACATGGTCCGACAAGATGTCCTACGAGTTCTCCACGCCGCGAAAATGCTTTGTCCCCGACTCGGACATCCCAATCACGTTCAAACTCATGCCCATTGCGCCAAACCTGCGTTTCCGCGCAATTCACTGCTCACTCAAGGAATACATCACCCTCACCGCAGACGGACACTCAAAAACATTCAGCCAGATCATCCGCCAGATCAAGGACGAGCATCTCGAAGGCGCAGCCTGCTGGACAGACCACGTTTTTAACAAAACAGAGACAATCCATGTTCCGAGCACCATCACAGACAACAAAATCGCGCTCGACACAACCAATGACCTCATCAAGGTTCGCCACAAGATCAAAATCGAGATTTCCCTCGTCAACGAGGACGGGCACATTTCAGGTAAAACAGAAAAAAATCGAATTTTGAGCTCATTTGTTGACTTTTTTTTCTTTCATGGGCAGAATTGCGTGCGGCGATCCCCGTGATCATCTCCCCAGTGAGTTCTGGCGATGACGACGGAAATGCGCTGCCAAGGTACGAGGATGCGTGGAAGAGCGTGCCGTTTGACCCCGACACGTTTGCGCGCATGATTGCCGAGGGACAATACCCGGCGTCGCTGGTCGTTGCCACGCCCAATGCGGCCGCCAGCCTCGCCCCCACCTCCCTCGATGACAATGACGCGTCCTCGCACGACCACGATGGCGAAAACGACGAAAACGACCATGAACCCGCGCCATTGCCGTGGCAAGGCATGGATCTGTCGCGTGTGCCCTCGTACACGACCGCCGTCAGGTCAAATCGCCTCTACAGCTTCAGCTCCACGCTGCCTGCCTACGATTCCATCACCATTCCCGGCCAGGCACGAACCGCAAGCTAGTCTCCCCTCTTTTTTTTTTTTGGATTTTTTGACGTTTCAATAAAGATCGTCCCCCCTTTTTTTTTTTACGTTTTTTGGGGGGAGCGGTTGAATCGAAAGCTTGGGGAAGCAGGGTGTGCGTGCGCGCGACTAAATTTGGCAAATGCAATGCTCGGGACACGCGATTCCGCACATCTTCATCTCTTTACGCAGCACGGAGGCGACGGCAAAAGGAGGAGGTGACGCGAAACCCCCTTTGACTAATATTTCCATGGGAGAAAAAAAAGGAGTCTGAGCGCGCTTGACCCCCGAGTGCTCCGTGATTTTGATGATCTTCCATCTTTTACACGTTTTTTTTTTTTTTTTTTTGGTCAAAATGCGCATTGATGTGGCGCACTATGCAATGGATTCACCACCCACGATGTGGTCAGACACCTCCATTGATGCATGCATAGGACCTCCCTCACAAAACTGGGGAAATGGGGAGGAAATCGCATCTTGCACGCTTTTTTTTTTTTTTTTTTGATCGCGTGGAATTGTGCTTCCACGGTCCAGCTCACACTTTATTTTGTCAAGCTCAGCTCCACAATGCTTTGCTCTGATCGCCGTGGAATGTGGTCACTCAGCACTCAGCGTCAATGGCGTCATCAGGACGCGTAATAAAAAGAAAATGGTATAAAAGAAAAGTCCTTGGAGGTCATTTGCGAGACTTTTTTTTTTTTTCTCACTACACTTTTTCTCAATTACCTTTTCTCTGTACACCATGTGCTGTTGCATCCCTAGCAAGCCCGGTCGCGGTGTTGTCGCCAGTTTCCATGCTCCAGGCGGTGGTGGTAGTGGCTCGTGGGCTCATCCGGCATGCCGCGGCAATTAAAAATGACATGTCCACAATCCCTCTCTCTCTCCGCGTTGGCCAGCCATCAAAAAGTCAAAAAATGCTAAAAAAAAATGCTAAATTCCGTCGAAATGTTCCTTTTTGTCATCATTTGTCCCCCTTTTCTCCATTTTTTTTCTCTACAATCAAACACAGAAATAAAGCCACGCCCACAATTTAACTGATCTCTTCATCTTTGAGTGGTGCGCGGAGGGGGGGGGTGAGGAGCAAAAATCTTGAAAAATAGAGCACAATGAGCCACCGCGGGCTACTGGCGGCCATGGATGGCCCGCAAAGGCCTGGAGCGTCATGACCTCATGCCGACGCGGTCGGAGACTGATTCCGATTGCATAAATTACAAAAAAAAGGCTTTAATTATATTTGTTTGTAAAATGTAAAACTCGTACAAAAGCAAAAATAAAAGCAACACCGGGAGCAAAACTCAGACACTCACAACAGCAAAAAAAAAGAAAAAAAATAATACACTTTAGGTGGGCGGTTGCGTGTTTGTCGCCATGATGGGTGAGTCTGGCGGCGATGCGACTGTAAGTTCCGTGACGGTGGCGGCTGTGCCATTGCCACCGCCAGGCTGGGAATACGGGGGTGGACAGCATGCATTCTCGTAGCAGGTATCGTCCTCTACACAATGAAGCAGGCAAGATGACTCTATGTTGATGGGCTAAGAAAGCGAGAGAGAGAGAGAGAGAGAGAGAGAGAGAGAGAGCGTGTCAGCTGCATGGCCTCGTGGCACGCACATTTTTTTTTTAAAGCTTGCCTGTCGCGCGCCGGCTAGCACGTTTAGGGAGGTGGCGATGGAATTGGACGCGGCGTCGTCGGCCATGGTCTCCTTCTTTTCGAGGAATTCTGGCTGGATTGTCGCCGAGTGGATCCCATAGGCGTGCAGGGCTTGGCGCATCTGAGCCGAGAGCGCAAGATAATCAAACCCATGCTCGATCAGCACATGCAATGACGCAACAATCTTGGTGTCTGACAATTGCCAAATATGCAACTCATGCACCGAGTTGATCCCTGGAATCTAAAAAAAAAAAGGGTGAGAGGCCCCATTTTTTTTTTTTTTTTTTCGTTCACCATGATGCTTTTTGCAAGCTTTTTTTTTTTTTTTTTTTTTTTTTTTTTTTTTTTTTTTTTTTTTTTTTTTTTTTTTTTTTTACCTGCAATAGAGAATCCCGGAGCTCCTCTAGGTTGATGCTGGCAGGCACACCCTGCAGCATGATCTTGGAGGTCTGGCGTACTGCGATATGAGAGTATGTGTGAGGCTATTTTTTCGTTCTTTCACCCTCTGTCTGTCAAAGATTGCTCGCTTGTTTACCTAGTGGCACCGCCGACAGGAAAATAATAAAAGCAATCACCAGACTAACACAAAAAAAACATCGGACGCGTCAATTCGGCGTTTGGAAGGGTAAAACGGTCCATTTGTACCTAATGAAAGGATCTGCATAGAAGCGCCAATCATATGGAGTGAGCCAAATAAACAAAGCAGCAGCAATGACACCGATGTTTCCCAAAGCGTCACCCAAAACATGCAGAAAGATCTGTTTTGGCAGAGTAAAGAGGAATGGAGCAAGAAACGAAAAAAAAAAAAAAACTTGCAAATGAGCGCGCTGTTTCGACCACATCATCCAACCACGCACTGCTTTTGCTCTCAACCAATAGGGCACGTGCCCCCATTGGTGCCGTGAGCTTGCGAGTGGCCAAGATTCTTACCCCTTTCATGTTCAAATGACCATCGCCCTTGTGTGGATGCGCGTCCACCTGCTCATCACCATGCTGGTGCTCAACATCCGCCATATCGTGATCATGCTGGTGCCCATGGCCGCCGCCGTGATGATGGTGCCCATGCTCTAATTAGACATAAAATAAAAATGAGCGACTTTATGAAAAAGGGGGGCCTTTCCATGATAACGTAAAGTCGGCGGGCGACAAATGGCATCCTTCCGCCCCGGCCTCCCCCTTCCCCCTTTGTTAGCCCCCTCCCCTCTCTCCTCTTATTTAAAA
>JAIWZP010000088.1:0-85191 GCA_025201375.1 Gongronella butleri | reverse complement strand
TGTTGAGCACAATATCCTGGTTGAATGAATTGCGCAAGAAGCGTGTCATGAATGTCTCTGCAAAGTGATCCTTATTGTTGGTGCGGGTTCCATTGAAAAATCCATTGTACCTGGAAATGGCAGAAATGTAAAAAAAAAAAAAAAAAAGACGCGTCGTGCGTGCCTTGGCTCACTTTTTTTTTTTTTTTTTTTTTTTTTTTTTTTTTTTTTGCACATGTAATACCTCTCAAATGGTAAACACCAGAAGCCATAAGGAGGACCAAAATCTTTGATGTTGTCCAGCAAGTGCGTGTGAAGGTGCGCATTTATAGTGACAGTGTGTTTGCCGTAAATGTCTCCAATTCCACGTCCAAATTCACGAAACAATTGCACAGCGACGTGTACGTCAATCAGGCGTACGGAAGGAAGGGCAATGGTGCGACAAGCTGTCACAAATAGCATCCAGTGAGCAGCTACGCGGGCTTCCAGCCGTCCATGCAGCAGAAGTGACGATACACCAAGCGTCCATATACGCCAATCGTCAGATTTCAATTGGCTAAAATTGGAGGCAATTTTGCGCCTCGACATCCTCATATCAGGAGGCGTGACAAGCTCATTGCGCAGTTCTTCTTCCATTTCCTTCAAATCGTTGGCTCCAAGGTCCTTAATGCGAGGCTCCTCGTTGCATCCTTGTAGTGTATCCTTGGTCCAGTGATGATTGCAGAGTCGTTTGGCTGTGCCCATGTAGCAATTATGGGCACAATCAACCACTGTGCATCGCGCAATGTCGAAATATTCCAATCGATGCAACACAGACACCTGACACCTGTCGTTTGCTCAATAGCCTTTCTGGCCCCGTCGGTGCGGCATTGAAGCCATCTCTGGCCTGCACGATGGACGGCTTCCTTGGTCTTGTGCCTCCATGTCTCGTTTCCATTGAAATTCGAGAAATCTCGTAGGTTGTTGTGCTCTGAATTGGCGCCAAATGGTTTGTCGCAGTGGTGACACGCATAAAATGAATTATGACCTGTGAAACCACTTACTTGCCGTGCTGCCGGAATGTCACAAACGACATTAAGCAAGGCTGCTCGGACATTCTCGGCATTATTCAATTGCACGCCAACATAGAAATCTTCTAGCTCGCGGACAAGTGGATCCAGGTAAGAATTGATCTGATGAGTTCTTGGCTCGCTGGGCCCAGGGATCACTCCAATCAAAATGACATTCTCCATCAAAAAGCGCTCTTCTCGAGGCAGATTATTGATCACCACGTATATGGCGCCGACCGAATATTTGCCAGCATTTTTGAACGGCTGAAAATAATCGAAATTTATCGTAAGTAAAAGTGAGAGAGGATCATCCACAAAGGCATGGCCGGTGCTGTCAAGGAGTTCATGCCACATGGCTCCGTCGTACACGTCGTTTAGGCGTCCTTCAATGTGCGGGCGATTTCGCCAATGATTGATTTTGTCCGTGAAACCAGGACGCCGGAACATGATTTCTAACGAATTGCGAAGAGGATGGTAGGCATAGGTGCGTCTTGCATGAGATTGCCGAGATCCAGGGTTTGTATTGTACAAATCCTCGCCGCAAAGTGTCTGTTCGCCTCGTTCGTATATCAAATTTTGGCATGTTGCTGGTTTTTCAACGCGATCGGCCAGTGCATGACATTTGCCGCAGACAACATAAGAAATCACGCCGCTGAGTAAGTCATCAGCCCCGTGGTGCTTCTTCAAGGTCGCAATTGTTGCGGGAAATACATGCTGAAAGCCAAATGCGAATAACAAACTGTTGAAAAACTTCAAAATCACTTCGGCGACACTTCTTGGAACGTGGTTCACGTGCAACAGCAGCAAGAACAGTGCCATAAACGCGAAAGTTGGTCCATGTTTTTGCAACTCTATGGTAAAAAAAGAGAGTTGTGTGAGAAAATTCGAATTGGAAGCAATTGGTGCCGTACCCTCTTGTTGACTGGCATCTGGAGAAGCTGGTGGAGGAGTTGGAAAGTCGTTGGTGGGTGCCAGCAACATATCATCAAGCTCACGTTCCGCTTCGTCATCATTATCAACACCGTCATAGCCAAACTCTCTGTAATCCTCGTAATCGTCGAAAAGATCTTGATCATTTGAGTCCAAGTATTCAACCTCATGTTCGTCCCGGTGGCTGCCGTCGTCTCCATCCACACTGTCATCGTTTTCTGGGATGAAATCCATGAAACCTGACGCAAAAACGTGAGTTTTATTTTTATTTTTTATTTTTTAGAGGAAATTCTTTGTTACCATCGAATCCGTCATCATTTTGTTCGTTGATTAGGTCGATATTCATTGGTTCAGCATAATTATCAAAAGGTGTCGCTTGTGGGATACGCAATTGCACGCGTTCTAGGTACATTTCTTGTCAACAACATGTGCGTGCTGTCTTTTTCTTTCGTGTAGCATAGATTTACCTTCAACGATTTCCTGGGATGATTCGCTGGTGTGCAAGCCTTTTTCAATGTCACGATTGCGATGGGCTTTCAAGGTCTTTCTATCTTTGTAAAGAACACATCCAAGTGAAGTGATTTTGCATTCCGAGCAATAACATCTATGTTGATTCGCCAGTTCCGGTCGCTCTCGTATGATGTCGTCAATTGTTTTTTTGACTTTCGTAAGGTCAGACATTGCCAAACAAGCAAGTAAAGGGCTAAATGCCTTGTGTTTTCTCTTATTTATAGAAATTGGTGACAAAGGCGTAAGTCGACTAAGCAAGCACACTTTTGCATTCCTGATCGTGCATGACGCTCAAGCAGTCTTGCTGCAACCAAGTTTTACACTGCATTATCATGCAGCACCCGGAATTGCTCAAGTCAATTCATCGCAACGCGCATTTGATCGTTTGTTTTATTTGCATCAGGAATGCTGCAAGCTATTCATGATTCGAAGATCATCCCGAGGTAAAGTACATATGACGAGACCCCCCTTTTTTTTTTAGGTAAATCTTATTCTGTTGGCCCTCTGGTTGCAACAATTCTGAATATTTTATCATAGTCACTGCAGCCATGAAAGAATTGGGATTCACATCCAATGATCTACGCCCCAAAATACAGAAAAAGCAATAAATAAAGCGGTCAATGTAGCCAATAAGCATGTGAAATAAGACGCGTCCTTGAACCAATGAAACGCGTGTAAAAAAAAGTGAACGGCTGGATGGCGGCCACGCCAAATCTCTAATTTCGTCGCATGCCGAATACGAGCCGTGCCAATGGCACATTGTCGTCAATGCCGGAAAGTCGGAATGTCGGTCAGCCGAAGTCGTGCCCAAAAAATTGCCGAAAAAATGGCAAAAACGCGCCGGACCTTTGTTTTCGGCCCATAGCAGAACCACGCCGCCAGACCCCCATTTCCCCCGGTGCGCGGAGGGGATGTTAGCCTCGAAGCCATGTAAATTTGAACACCTTGCTACTTTTGCTTGTTGCAAGGCAGCATAAGCATGATAGTGCCAAAATTTGTAGGGGATGTTAATTTTCACCCAGTCCCTTCCTTTTTGGGATGTTTTTCAAACAGCGCTTTTAGTGAGAGCTCCAACGACCACGCTTTGTCTGGAAAAAGGGACTGGGTGAATAACCAACAAATGTTTTGTTGCGCTGTTCTGTCTTTTACCAGAAATGTGCATGGACACTCCGTGCACTGCCTCTTGACTATCACTAGCTATATCATGGTCCAACGTTGTCAAGAGCGAATGGACGCGCAAGAGCGTGTAAAACATCACTTTTTTGATATTAAAGCGCGTCCCATGGTCCAATGGACTGGCTCGCGCGTCAAATGTCTTCTAACCTGTACCGTTAGAAAGAGCTACGCTCGGACCACGTTTCTCGTCCGCATAGCTTTCCCGATGGACGAGTTTTATACATAGACGTACCGCGTTTAAAAATTGTATGCTTGATTTTCTCGGCAACAGGCAATCATATTGCGACGACTTGCTAAGACAAACGAAGAAATATTCGATTCTCTTTCCAATGACGCCGAAGTCACCAAAAGCTGTGCTATAAAAACCGATCGAGAATTGCAAAATTGTAAAATTAGACATTTTTCGTCATTTGCTCGAAAGCGAGGCACCTTTGAACCCCGAAACGCGTCCCAGTATGAAATGCCACGCTTGAAGCCCGGATGGGGACTCACTTCGCAGCTGACAAAAAGACATTAGGGCACGCCACACGCAAAGCAAATTTTGATCGTCGCGAAGATCCAAAATCAAAATCGAAAAATCAGGTCTCCAGAATTCTGCCAAACTCTCACACAAAATGAAGCGCACCGAGAAACAACAGAAAACGACAAAAAAAGGTGGAATCCATTTAGCCAGTGTCGAGTAATTGGCAATTTTCGATTTAATTTCAACGGCAAATTGCACAAGAAAAACGCATCCATGAAGCTGCACCGACGCGTCCATCAGCAAGATAGACACCATATGCATCTATTTGATTAGGAAAAGACGCATGCAAATCGACGAAAAAACACATTGAATCGCGTGTGAGGCGTTTCTTTTCATGTCATGTGCATGCAGATTACTCGCTTACTTTTGGAATACGCAAGCAAGTGCAAGTCTCTTCAATGAGAAATGGAAGAAGAGAGGCGATTATTTCTGTTCACGACACAGATAGAACTCTTACGATCGAGTTCTTGTGACAAAAGAAGCTTGAATCGCAATTGGGGCCTCGTTTTTTACCATTTTAGCACGATGCTGGCCGATTCAGCTTCTTTTAGACAACTAAGCAAGCGCATAATCCGCGATCGCGATAACATCTGTTTCAATCGACAAAAAATATACTACAAAAGGCACAAGTTGCGCCTCATTTTATTTTGATTTGACAGCGAGTAAAAAAAAAGTTCACAAATAGTACATGATCAGTCGAGTTGCGTAAAGCAACGGCGCACGTCGTCGTCGTCCACATACTCCCCGCCTCCAGCTGCGTTTTTCTGCATGCGTGCTGGTTCGGGTGTGATTTCCATGTCAGCATGCTCCAGATGCCAAGTGCGCTGCTTGGTGTCGTGAATGGCTTGCACACGCTCCTCAATGGTGTCACGCACAATGTACCAAAAGACGGAGGTCTGCGGTAAAATAATAATAATAATAAAGACGCGTCAATGACCCCTGGTGGTGACCCAGTGGCACCAAAATCAGCTCTTTTACCTGCTCCGTCTGGCCAATGCGATGAACGCGGCTGATGGCTTGCTTTTCCAGGGCTTCATTCAAGATTGGCTCGACAATGAATACCGTTTTGGCTTCCAACAGTGTCAGTCCACTATTCCAAAGTGTACAAAAAATGTCAGAGTGCCCATTGCGTGCCCATTGGCGCGCGTTTACCTTGATTGGCTCCTGCCATGCAACAACATCACGTGCACAGAAGGATCTTCTCTGAATTTGACAATGTCGCGGTCGTCTCTTTTGCCGGAAAACTTGACAAAGCCAATGTCGTTCCTACTCAAGCCGGTGCCGATCAATTCAAGCACCCTCGTCCATTGCGAGAACACAAGGCATTTTCCACGACCGGCAAGCTGCAGGTATTTGATGTGGCGGATGATGCTGTCCAGCTTGCCGCCTAGTTGGAAAAAAAAAGATCAGCCTCGTGCGTTTCCTTTTTTTTTTTTTTTTTGATTCACATACCTTGTCCCTCGTGAATTTGCACGCGATTGATCTCGTTTAAGACTTCCGCCGAGATGCTCGTCTTGTCGGCCGGCCCCGGCGCGCCTTCATCTTGCTGATTCCCCTTTTCGGTGCCTTGCAGCGTGGCCAGATTCAATGCTGTGTTAAAAAAAACAGGATGAGATCAATGTCGTACTGTATGCAGCGGATGCCCAATGGTGGTCTTACAGACTTTGTACCACTGGCCACGTCTGACGGTGGCACTGCATTGGGGGCACCTCTCGCTCGTGCGGAACCATTGGATGGCACACACGTCGCAATACTATAGCGCGGAAAACAAGAAAATGAGTTGCCGACCTTCAATGACAAAAGCAAGGGGCAGAGCAATTGGAAGAATCGGAAGGCTTACCATGTGACCACTGTAGAAAAAAAAAAAAGAGGGTGCAGGTGGTCAGAATTGCAAAAAGATCTGCAAAAAGGGGGGAAAAACAAGGAGTAAAAGCATTTTTACCAATAAGTGACGATGCCTTTTGTGACATAATCTTTGCAGATCAGGCAAAACATGTCCTTGTTTTCTTCCTTGTTGCCGGTGCTGGCCTGTTCTTGTTGCTCCTTGGCAAGATGGTCGAGATAGCGCCAGCGCGTCGCCTGTTCTTCCAATTGCGCGCGTAGATCCTCCATACGCACCTTCATGACGGCCAAGACCCTGCGCGGTCTGTCGTGTTTCCATGTCTACAGTGAAGAAAAGAAAAGCACAAGGATCGTCATTTGCCTTGTTTGGGCATTGAAAACTGCCGCCCCTCTTGATTTGTCTTACCACAACCTGATCCGAAATATGCTGCAGCGCACGGTAATACTCAATTCGGCTGTTGCTCAGTGACGACAACTTGCGCGACTCACTGCGACAGTTAAAAAAAAAAAAAGAATTAAGAAAACGTCGTGGTGCATCCAAAAAATGCGTGTTTTCCCTCCCCCCAATTCAGAATTTCAGCGCGCACTTACGTTTCCAAATTTTCCAGCAGCTCGCGCTGCTGTTTCAGTGCACTATTGAGGCGCGTCGCTTCGGCCTGCATCAGCTGCCCCTCGATTTGTGTCGTATTCATGTCGTACATTTTCGTGCGCAGCTCGGCAATCAGCCCGCGCAAATTGTCGGACTTGATTGTCGGCATGAACTCCTTGCGCGTCTTTTCCAGCTCCTTGCGCAGCGCCTGGAGCTCCTACAAAACAAAAAAAAAAAAAGATGTCAGAGGATTCAAATGTGCAAAAAAAAAAATGTGCAATTTTTGTACTTTTTGCTCGTCTGTCATTTGTTCTTCGTCTTGCTGTGTTTCCTCGGCGGCGTTGGCCGCGCGAGGCACCGTCCACATGCCTGAAAAACAACGGGAATGAGGAACACGCTTTATTTTCGGCTTAAAAATGTACCTGTGAGCCAAAAGTGTCGATCACGGAGCGCATCTTGGTATATATCTTGATAAATGTCGCATTTTTCCTGCGTGACCAGAGAGTCCTCGTACTCGTCGCCTGGGTAGAGAAACGCGTCAGAACACTCAAACACGATTTTTTTCTTTTTACCTTTGACATCGTCGTCGGCGTCGCCAGTGTCCACAAGCTTGGCAGTCAAAAAGGCCATGAGTTGCTTGCGGCAAGTCTCCATGAAGATCAATTGATTGTCCAAGAGCTCGGCGAGATCATCGACGCGCTCCAAAAAGTCCTCGGTCAAAAGCAGTGTCTCCTTTTGCTGCGAAAAGCCGACCTTTTTGTCGCTCGTGTCAACGGATGCACCCTTTATTTCTTGAATGGCGCTCTCGACCTACTCATTTGCATACAATTGGGATGAATAAAAATCCAATTCGTTCATTTTCACTCTTTATTCCTTTTTTTTTTTTTACCCTTTCGCGCGGGCGCACAAGGATCTGGCGGCGAACGTCGGCGGCCTTGTCGTAGTAGAGCTCCTCGTTGGTCTTGTCCTCCATCATGAGATAGATGCCTGCAATGTAAAAGTAGAAACGATGGAGCATGTGCTGCGCGCTTGCCCTTCCAGAGATCAATTTGCGCTGCTTGTCGCTCTCGGTTTTGTCGTTGGTGTCGTTTGTCGCGTCGTGTGTCACCTCCAAGTGCTGTAGCCTGTCCGTGAAATCCTGGACGCGCTCAGCCATCTTTGCTGCGCCCTCCATATACACCTCGAGCGAATCGGTCCACTCTTCCAAGAGCTCGTGCATGCCGCCTTGCTGGAGCTGGTTCTGGGCAATCATAATCCTCAGTTCATCCATTTTTTCGGACGTGCCCTGCATCATTAGCTCGAGAACTAGAGAAAAAATCAAAAAAAGCGCGTCAATCGACGTTTTCCTTTTGATTTTTCCTTTTTTTTCTTTCTTTTACCTTGCTCCAAGGTGCGCACATTCTCCTGGCGCGCGCGGCCGGCCGTAACGGTGGCGTGAACACAGGTTTCTCGAAGCAACGTCAGCTAAAAACATACAAAAAAAACAAGAATGAGTGTTTTTTTTTGCGTAATTCCTTGCCCTTTTTTTTTGTCTTACCCAACGGCGCAGTCGTGTAATGGTGTCGTCATAGCGTGTGACCAGATCGGCTGGCTCCGTTGGGCGAGTCCATTGAAGGCTGTCAAGCCATGGAATGTCGTTTTCTCCGGTGCACGCTGCCCACAAGTCATTGTAATAGTGTTGTTCGATGGCCGAAAAGTCAATGTGAATGGTACGGCGATGCTGGGGTGGGATGTGGACCTGGTCGGCAAGCATTGACTTCCAATTGCGCCGCATGGTAGCCTTTGTCAGTGTCCAAAAGGTTTCGTGGTGCTCTGGGTCGTGGTGCAGGCGGCGGAATAGCTTCAAGGGCAAGGTATACATCACGTCGATGAATTTGTACAACCCGTACAGGTCATCCAAATTGGTCGACTTGATGGGCGTGCCCGTCACACCCCAAGAAAACACGCGTGGTACAAGATTGGCCATTTCCGCCGTCAGCGACACTGGCGAATCGACGCGCTGAGCCTCATCTAGCACGCACCTCCACCATACATACTGCACCAGGGGACTCTTGCGAATCTCGTATTTGACTCCTAAAAAAAAAAAAAGCAGGGATGAGTCTCCTTTTCATGCTTACTTTCCAACTCCCCATCCACTTACCATGGCGCCGAGATCTGTCGGGCGGTGTGCGGGCGTAATACACCTCAGTTTTCAGCACCTAAAGTGCAAAAAGGACGTGACTCGACGCGTCAGCCGTGCGATTTTCATTTTTTTTCATTTTTTTTCTTTTCAACTTACATCATAAGTGGTAAGAACCACGTCGTATTCCGCGAGGACGGCGCCATAGGCCACGGTGTCCATGTCTTTGCCCAGGGATTTGATGCCATGGTAGATGAACACCGACAAGCTGGGGGCATGCATTTTGATCTCTTTTTCCCATTGATGAATGATGGACGATGGCGTGATGACCAGTGTGGATTTGGCCTTGCTGTAGCCTGTGTATTGCAGATCCTGATACACGGGCGAATTGGCTGCCGAGTGGAGGAGAATCAGGGCAATCACGCTAGAAAAAGAACCAATTTTTTTTTTTAAAAAAATCACGTTTTACTGACTCGATTGGCTTACCTGACCGTCTTTCCCAGGCCCATTTCGTCTGCAAGGATGCCGCCATGATAGTGCTGCTGTGCGAGCTCGTCAAGTTCGTGTGTCCAGGTGGTGTGTAGTTGCTGTTGCAGGCGATTGACGTAGATGGATGCCCCTTTTGGCAAATCCAGTTTTTCCCACAAGAATGGTAAGCCGTTGTATCGAGGTAGCGGCTGTAGCGTTCCATCGTCCAAGATATTGTAGCCCTCGCGCTCGACCTGCAATAAAACAAAGGGGTCAAATCAAGTAAACGGGCACAAACAGGTACAAATGGGCTTTTTTTTTTTTTTTTTTTTTTTTTTTTTTGTGTGCGTGTTTGTATTTTATCTTTACCATCCATTCGACATTTTGGGACTGGAATGGGGTGAGCTTGGCGACGAGTTGGGGCGCTGCGCACTTTTGGATGCAAACGGGGGAGATGGGTGGCTGGATATGGCTGTAAAAGTCATCGATGGAGGCGGTGGAGGCGTTTTGTGCGTGATTTTGCTGCTGCGGATACCAATGGGGCAAGATGACGCGGAAGAAAAACGTGATTGACATTGGTTTGTCGAATGGGAGGGCAATTGGCACGCTGAGCGTGATGGGGGCGGTGGCTGATGCGCTTTTGACGGTGTGTTGCAAGATGGACAGGTTTTGGTTGGCCCGTGCCGCAGCAAGTGCCATAAAAAAGCGAATCCAGGGGCCGTCTTGCTCTGGCGTGCTATGTTCAGCGTACACGAGGTCGACGAGCACCACAGGATCGTCCAAAAAGGCGAGGCAAAGGCTGCCCACTTGGAGATCATCTTGAACATAATACGTCCACTTTGGCTCAAGCTTCATTTGCGCCAGTGCGTGTGCATGTGCGCTCGAAACCGTCGACGGCAACGGAAGATCAAGATACCCAATACAAGTCGGTCCGTCTGTTCTTCTGCGCTTTGTCTCCTGCTCGGGTGCGTCAGCAGACGATAGCATAGACTCTTGCCATTTCTCAATCACAGACAAGTTCACCGTCGCTCCCGGAATCACGTCGTGTCCACGCGGCATAGTTGAAAAAAACAAAAAAAAAAAAAGAAAAAGAAAAGCGCGAAAGAAAAAAAAGGAAAATGGCAAGGTTTCGTGCCAACGTCGGCCTTTTGTGCTGTGCCACGTGTCGGACTTTAAATGTGGCGTCATTCTTATCCCATCAAAAATGGGCAAGACGAGATGACATGAACCGCTGGTTTTTTATTATTTCTTTTCATTGCACTAGACAACCATTATTGTCCTGGCGCGATTGACGCGAAGAGCAACGTGCATGGTGTTGATGATGATGATGATGCTTGGGGCGCGATGTGCGCGGTGTTTGTGAAGTAGAATGGCGCAATGGATCGGTTCCCATGTGCTCCAGGTCGAATTGATGGTGTTTGCGTTTCAAAAGAGTCGGTGACTCGGGGATGTGCCAACTCAATTCGTTGTTTTGGTCATTTTGCGATGATGTATGGCGCAAAGGGGGCTCGGGAGACTCTGAGGTGTGGCGGTGATGGTGGCGATTTCGCGACATTTGCGACGCATCATGTAATCTTTGCGTATTTTCTGCCCTTTCACGCGACAATTGGCGGTGCCGCATGGAAAGCAGCTCTTGAACTGAGACATAATTGCGCGTGGGTGTTGGTGGCAATGCAGTTCCAGAGGAAATTTCGTCCAAATGATCGTCATCGTCGTCCAACGATGGAAAAGAAGAATCAGATGAGAGCGACATGACCGACGAGGCTGCTGGCGAGTGACACATGCTGTCGTCCAAAAGCGGTCCGGGCATGACAGTGGGCGACGACTCGACGGCAAGCGGCAAATCCTCTATCATCTTCTCCTTCTTGACATCATTGTGTTTTTCTGAGTTGTCAGTGCTGCTGTTGACGATGAATGACAATGGCATGGACGTCGTGCCTGTTTGGCGTTCATCAATCACTTTTGCTTCGGGCAAAGGATGGCCGAGAGACTCAAGCGCGCACAAAGCTTTTGTCACACGTGTTTTGCTCATGTAGCGCGCGTGAATACACCAGCACATGATACCCAGACGGACATTTGTCCTGTATTTTATACATATACACACCGAAAAAAAAAAGAAATTATATGAGTGGAACATGTTCGTTGCGCGCCCTATTTTCGATCCTTACATTGCATTTTCACTTCGAAACTTTCGGACAAGCTTGTTCACGGAACTCTGACAGCTACCAATCTTTTTGATGAGACCACGTTGCGAGATCCCATCCGGACCGGCCATCATGACCTCGTACAGGACGTTGAATGCCCCAATACGGACAATTTCCTCTTCAATTGATCGGATGTCCTTTTTTCAAATAATAAAAGGTGAGTTTCTCCACGCACCGTGCATACCGTCGGTCCTCTTTTTGAGCTTACCGGCACACCAGCAAACATCTCGTGCGTCTGCGCAGCCTTGGACGCCACAATTCGTACATTTGGTCCACATTTCTGGTACAGGGCAAGAAACGACAGCTGACGTGCATCAACAATCTCAACATAGTGCGCAAAAGCAATGTCCATTATTGGAACGTTAAATAGCGGCTACAGGACAAGCAAAAAAACAGTGAGAAATCGTGATTTTTTCTCTATTTAGCGCTTACGCGTTCATCCTCGATGTGGTTCTCAATGTTTGTCAAGTCATTCGCCACCACGATCATTTTAGGGTCCGCCGCCTTGAGCTTTTCCCATGTCTCGTCCAATATATCCTTTCCCACGCAAACTGAGAACACGTCTGGATAGAGAATGACCTGTAGATACTTTAAAAGATCCTTCAAGAGCACGCCTAGAATATAAAAGTCGATGCAAATGAGCACAGACGTGCTGACCCCTTGCCGTTTCCCCGCATTCTGCGCGCCGACTAGCATCCCATTTTTTTTTGTTTACCTTTGTATCCGCATGCTGCTATTTCACATTTCAACTTTGCGATAGCCTCTTCTGTCAATGTAAAGCTGAGCATTAAAACAAAAATGAGAATGATAGAGAAAGAGAGCGAGAAAAACGAGAATTGGCACCCGGCCAGCGGCTGAATTCTTGTTTATTTATGCAAGTTGGCGGCCTGTTCTCAAAAAAAAAAAAAAAAAAAAAAAAAAAAACAGGAGGTGGGCCGGCCCCATATCATCATTGGCGTTTTGCTTCTTGTTTTTGACGGCCAGGGCGTTACACCAAGCTGTCAAATTGTTTCAGGGGCACCCGCAAAAAATATATTCAGCTTCTTTTAGTCACATTTTCCTGGGCTCTCGTTTTTGTTTATGTAATGCCGGTTGCTCACTGACTGGGTTTATGTGTAGATCAGCATTGCATAAAGATTGAAAGGATGAATTGATAAAAAAAAAGCTTAATTTCAAAATGAAGCCTTATGGGCTCTCTATGGAACGCATCGACATCAGGGCATTGGGCATTGAATTTCGGCTCTTTTTTTTTTTTTTTTTTTTTTTTTTTTTTACCAGCAACAATCTTTAAGATATCAGGCATTGTAAAAGACATTTTTGCATGCCATTGTGATTCAACTGGGCCAAGTTTAAAAGAGGTCGATACGCTGTAGAGCGAGGATTATCAATTTAATGCGTTTTTACAACTTGCGGTCTAATTTTCTCTCATTGTTCTAGATATTACGCGCATCCGACTTACTGCGGGTGCGTTACTTTTTGTTTTTACTGTAGTCGCGTGCTATGCAAAAAAAAAAAAAAAAAAAATAGGGCGTCAATGGATTGCTTGTCGAGAATATTGCGACTGGAGTATTTTGTTGTTTTTAATGAAATTCATTTGTCAATGAAATATCATCATGTAAGCATGCTTGCACATTGAACCAAAAAGTTCACGATTTCCAGTTCAATTAAGCCTATTCTTGCAGTATTGCAGTCACTGGATAGCTCGCAATCACGATTTTGAGAATGACAAATAGTCCAAGGGGTGCAATCGACCATCTAAAAGTAAAAAGTTTAGGTACTTCTCGGGTCACCATTCCATTCAAACACAATGTAAACATGCCTTATTCATTGTGTCAAAAATGCAATAAAAATGAAAAGAAGTTTGCTTCAAGATGCAGTTTTAACTTAACTCCATTTCAATTAAAACTACCTGTATCTGAATAAACTTCACAACATCAGAACGTTCATGGCTTTCTGCGTACGTGGTGGACATTAATGATCCATGAAAGAAAGTATTTTTTTTGGTGTTTTTGACGTGATTTCAAAATCATTGACCTTTTTGACGCCTGATATTGTAAACCGCGTCAAATGGCAAGTTACATGCGTTTGTGTTAATCATGTACTGTATTCATGTTTATGCACTGAAGCACCTCTTACTAACGGATGAGTCGGTGCGGCTCCAAGGGCGCGTCTTTCTTGCTTCAAAGTTCACTCACGATCAGACTTTGATTTACGCGTGGAGCGCCGCAATGTCTTTGGCAGGCTGCAAAGTGAGCATCAATCGGATTTCTTGCTTGTTACCGGTATTTCATTATGGGACGCGTTTCGGGGTTGCAAAGCACGTCATATCATGTCGTGCTGGTGGTTGCATCAATTTTCATCCGTTTTGACTGAATTTAATAAAATACTCCTGCCATTTTTTACAGTATGCCCAATAGACAGAGCTTGTTGTGCTGACGCGCGCTATCGTTTCAACATCTACGTATGATACGTGCTGTACAGCTTTGCGCCATTTGCATAGCACAAAAAGCGACAATTTTGACTTTGAAAAACAATAAATAGCACGATTCTGGACTTTGCCAGCTCGCTGTGCCTCCAGAAAAAAATTAAGCGTACCTGCAGGCCAATAAGAGATGTGTCACTGCATTAAGGCCATTAACTATGAGCTTTGATGATCTGTCCATGTTTCAATCTCACTGAACAAAAGTTGACGCGCGCTGTCATTTGTTCATTTCAATGCCTTGAGCATCGCGATGCACCGCACAAAACTTACACATTTACAGTATCTTTTAAAAACCAACAAGCGTGTTTTTCAGATTTTGCTGGCCTGCTGTGCCTTCAGAATTTTTTTACAGCCTATTTGCCCGCCAATAAAATATGCATCACGGCGGTATAGGTAAGCTACAGTATCAAACCTATCATACGACGGCCCAATGCTCAATATGGACCCGCCCAATTTTTTTGGACTCAAAAATGCCAAAAGCATCCTACCTATTTGTACTATTTTTACTTATCATCTTGCCATCTGCATGGTCGTGCTCGCTCATGAATTATACTGTAGCTGGATCGAATTCAGTGCAAAATTTGAAACAAAAAAGCTTAAACCCCAAGTAGCGCGCTGCAAGTCATCCCATTTCCCATTAGATGCTTTGATCCCCTTTTTGTTAGTAAAACTGAGATAAAAATCACAGGTCGACTAAACCATTCTCAAGCAAATCAGCATTATTTTAAAAATTTTTCGTAAAAAGCTGTTTTCTTTGTCAGTTGCGATCTTCCTACAGTATATCGCGGCGAGCTTGTTTCATTTGACGGAGATCAGCAGCTGCATTTTACACGTTAAAAGCACCGTGGGTTGTTTCCCAGTTGTCGAGAAAAGTGAGTTTGAAAATTAATCCAATATTTGATGATCGACACTTGCAAGCATGCAACGTTTGTTCATCGGGCGAGCAAACATTCCGAAAATGACACCCAAGTATGATACTGTACATTACAGTATGTCTCTTTCGATTGATGCCATTTTCATTGCAATCCACAAAATATTTCGAGACCCTCGTGCTAAATTTGTGAAAATTCCGGTATTTTGGATTCATCTGCACAAGGACAAAGACAACCTCTGATTTTTAAATATTTGTAGGAAATGGATGCCCAAAAATAACCTAATGCATAGGTTTGGAGAGGCAACACAATTATGGTCTGTGGCCTTTAAGACTAGATTTGTGAAAATCATGCGAAAATTGCCAATTTTCTAAAATTGTCGACAACAACCTAATCACTCATTGGGTTTTAACGTTTCTTTATAAATTGACGTGCCAAAATTGCCTAATGACTCATTTTGGAACCTATCCAATTACGGCATGTACTGTAGCAGCGGTCAGCCTTGCATTTGTGAAATTCGTGAAATTAGTATCTACAGTACATGTTCCTTTCTTTTTTATATTGTGTTACCCGCGTTCATTATTGTAGTGTACCTGACACGCGGTCGCACTTGTGTCTCTTTCCGTTCCTTGATTCCTCGGGGTCTGTTTGACGATAAGGCTACTGGGCTGCTCATTTTTTTATTGCGCCTTTTTTTGTCGTCCCCGTCGTCTGGCCAATGATTCGCGATACTGTACCTTTTTTTGTACAGTACGGTACTGTACATGTCAATGGCCACATTATTGACATGCACGTGCACCAGGTCGCGTGTGCCTGGGGAGACGGCTCCAGGTGGCTGGCACCTACCGGTACATTGATTGATTTGATATTTTTTTCTTTCAACCGCCTGTTATCCGGGCAGTTTGCGCTGCAGCCGGCGCGTCAATGCATGGCTACCAGCACTTGACACTACACGACGGATGCTTACTGTAATAGCGAGCCATGTTGATTTTGTATACAGTAATAGGGGTCAGTCGGCATTTCAAACCCAACACCATGGACAACAGGGCTATGTTGAATTGTGTGATATAAAGTAAGAATTGGGCAATGCCATTGGCCTTTTGAGTACACTTGGCTTTGCGTTCTTGATGCTTTGACAGACGTTCTAGAGGTAATTGATGATTCTAAATCGCATGGTGAAGTCTAAAATGCACGTCAGATTGCTGGATTTTGAGCACTTAGCGATTTGCGCCGATTTCGCCCTGTCATTGCAGTTTCTGCTCTAATACAAGTGCCTCAAAAATCGCTCAATTCGTAATTCTGTTCCGCGTTGCCGATGTAAAATTTGATTTAGAATCGAATAAAGTTCTCACACGGTCTCCGTTAACTTAATAAAATTTTGAGATAATCGCACTTTACGCGATTTTATGCCATTTTGGCCGTGGGCGGCGGCAAAGGCGCAATTATCAAGTGTTTTTACTAAACGAGCATGGCTCGAAAGTAACACCATTCGATTCCAAATCAAATTTTTTTACATCCAGGGGCAACGCGTTAGTTCATCCCAGCGCACTCCTGGGCGCTCAGCGGAAGAGAGTAAAGCCAAAATGCAGCTGCCCAATTCTTAATTTATATCACACAATTTAATGTAGGCGACAACAGGGGCATAGGGCTACGCGATAGAATTAGGAGGAGAGAAAAAACGGTCCTTGCCCCAGAAAAAATTGTATGATAAATTGCTCCGCCCATTTTTTCACGCATTGAACGATTTTTCTTTGGTTTTGTCTTTTGTGCCAGCTTTTTTCAGCAGGACACTCATCCCCCCTTCACACGCAGCACCTCGCTTTGAAAAGAGGCACCTCTGCTCCACTCTTACCCCACTCATACAGTAAAAGACAATTAAAAAGAAGACAATCAAAGAGAAAAATTTGATTTTTTTATTTAAAAATGCAAAAGAGCCAACCCTTTAGCCGTCTTTCGACGTTGCCCGGGCACGACCGCGTGGAGGCGGTTGGCTTGCGAGCCCGCTTCGTCTTTTTACCGAAAAAGAGGAGCCCTCCGTCGAGGGGAATAGAAAAACGGATAGTCTTTTTTTCTGGAGAAAAGAGATGCCCTTGGTCAAGGGGACCAGCAAAACTCTTGTTTTTTATTTTACGACAAAAAACAAGGCCCCCGTCGAGGTCAAAAGAATGTCGCTTTCATCTTTTTTTGCGGAAAAAGAGAAGACCTCCGTCGAGGTGAACAGAAAAACGCTTTGCAGTGTTTTAACGTGGATGCGTGGAGTTGTTCCAGAGACAAGTCGCCACATTTCTTCGTCTTTTTTGCGCCGAAAGAGAAGGCCCCCGGCGAGGCGAACAAAAAAACGCTTTGCAGTATTTTAATTGTGGGTGCATGGAGTTGTTCCAGACAAGAGTCGCCACGGCTTCTCTTTTTTTACGAAAAAAGAGTAGACCTCCGTCGAGGTGAACGCAAAAAACGCTTCTGCAGTATTTTATTGTGGATGCATGGAGATAGCCAGAGACGAGTCGCCACAAAGAAAAAAAAGGAGGAAGAAGAAAAAAGGCGGTCCTTTTTAACCTTTTTGGGAAGAAAAAATTGTTGGGAAGCAAATGGATGAGATTGGCCCATGTACAACAAGCGATTCCTATTTTGGGTGGAATAAGCGAGGAGGGATGAAAAAAATCGCACGGCGGCGCCTGACATACGTACCGGTACAGTAAGCCTTTTTTCACATGATTTTGAAGCAAAAAACGACCCATTATTTTTGGTCAGCTGGTAAAAAAGAAAAAAATCGCACGGCGGCGACTGAAATAAGCCTTTTTTCACATGATTTTGAAATAGAAGACAACTGACCAAAATTGGTGGCAAAGCACATCGGGGACGAATGCAAAAAAAATTGCGCGGCGCGGTGGCCGGTACCAGCTGACCAAAAATAATGCGTTGTTTTTTACTTTAAAATCATGTGAAAAGGCATGTGTCACTTGCCGCCGTGCGATTTTTTCATCCCTCCTCGCTTATTTCACCCAAAATAGGAATTGCTTGTTACACATGGGCCAATCTCTTTCTTTTTTACTTCAAAATCGTGTGAAAAAAGGCTTATGTCAGTCGCCGCCGTGCGATTTTTTTCTTTTTTACCAGCTGACCAAAAATAATGGGTCGTTTTTTGCTTCAAAATCATGTGAAAAAAGGCTTACTGTACCGGTACGTATGTCAGGCGCCGCCGTGCGATTTTTTTCATCCCTCCTCGCTTATTCCACCCAAAATATGAATCGCTTGTTGCACATGAGCCAATCTCTTTCTTTTTTACTTCAAAATCGTGTGAAAAAAGGCTTACAGTATGTCAGTCGCCGCCGTGCGATTTTTTTCATCCCTCCTCGCTTATTCCACCCAAAATAGGAATCGCTTGTTGTACATGGGCCAATCTCATCCATTTGCTTCCCAACAATTTTTTCTTCCCAAAAAGGTTAAAAAGGACCGCCTTTTTTCTTCTTCCTCCTTTTTTTTCTTTGTGGCGACTCGTCTCTGGCTATCTCCATGCATCCACAATAAAATACTGCAGAAGCGTTTTTTGCGTTCACCTCGACGGAGGTCTACTCTTTTTTCGTAAAAAAAGAGAAGCCGTGGCGACTCTTGTCTGGAACAACTCCATGCACCCACAATTAAAATACTGCAAAGCGTTTTTTTGTTCGCCTCGCCGGGGGCCTTCTCTTTCGGCGCAAAAAAGACGAAGAAATGTGGCGACTTGTCTCTGGAACAACTCCACGCATCCACGTTAAAACACTGCAAAGCGTTTTTCTGTTCACCTCGACGGAGGTCTTCTCTTTTTCCGCAAAAAAAGATGAAAGCGACATTCTTTTGACCTCGACGGGGGCCTTGTTTTTTGTCGTAAAATAAAAAACAAGAGTTTTGCTGGTCCCCTTGACCAAGGGCATCTCTTTTCTCCAGAAAAAAAGACTATCCGTTTTTCTATTCCCCTCGACGGAGGGCTTCTCTTTTTCGGTAAAAAGACGAAGCGGGCTCGCAAGCCAACCGCCTCCACGCGGTCGTGCCCGGGCAACGTCGAAAGACGGCTAAAGGGTTGGCTCTTTTGCATTTTTAAATAAAAAAATCAAATTTTTCTCTTTGATTGTCTTCTTTTTAATTGTCTTTTACTGTATGAGTGGGGTAAGAGTGGAGCAGAGGTGCCTCTTTTCAAAGCGAGGTGCTGCGTGTGAAGGGGGGATGAGTGTCCTGCTGAAAAAAGCTGGCACAAAAGACAAAACCAAAGAAAAATCAATGCGTGAAAAGGGGTGTTCTTTTTGAGAGGGGCTTTATTTTTCATCCGATTGTTTTTTTCTGGGGCGGCGGTCGTTTTCCATTTCTTCATCTCTTTCTTTTTTTCTTTGCCTCGTTGTTGGTCACTCGAAGTGCCTTCAGATGCACGTGCATAGACGTGAACAACTCTGCTCAAAGCATCAAGACTGCCAGAGTGAATCTCCAACGAGTTTTGAAAATCGTGGTGGGTGTGCCAGCAAAAGTAGTCGCCGTTCCAGGCTGAAACTCTCGCGCGCACCAGGGAAGAAGAAGTTGATTCTAGCAAGTGAACCACTCTTCCCCGGGAAGGAACTCGCTCAGTGGCATGGTGGTCGCTTGGGTCCGAGTGCTCTCTTCCGACCAAGGATGGTACTGTAAGTTTGGTGCGCGCGATGGGCATGCAAGTCAATCGCCTCCTCGTGGCCATGCCTGGAAACGTTCATCTGAACGGCCAAGGATTGACACCTCTTGAAAATAAAAAAACTTCTTTTTGTCTTTTCCTATTGTTGGCTCTGCTGCTAGTGGCTGCTAGAAAACACGAACCATCTTGAGATTTCTCAAGACTGAGTGATCCGATTTGCAAAAAAACTTGGACTGATTGGAGGCTTGAGTCGATCTTCTACTGTGCTGGTGTAAATTTGGTGCCGTCATGTGGTACTGTACAGTACAGTACCCGGACAAAAAAGTTACCCCCCTGGCAATTTTTTTGCAAAGTGGCTGTCAAATTAATCACGTTAATCTCTTCTGTATTGATCAGAAATGACTCCAAGGACATGAAATTTTGTAGGAGCAATGGTTTAAAAGTATAAAAACGATTCTAAAATTATGAAGTAGCTATAACAAGCAGATTTTGAAATAGACCGAAAAAGGGGTACCTGACGCGTCACGCGACGCGACGCGTACATACGCGTATGTGGAGATGAATTGACATTATGAACACCATCTCCAAATTTTTTTGCAATGAATGTGATAGTATCCGATTGTACTCTGTGAACCAATTTCATGGTACTTGAATCACATCAGAGTTGTGACCGATTTTGTAAATCCGCACTTTGACGCGTCAGACGCGTCATACGATGCGATTTCCCCAACATAATCTTTGTGCTCTAAATTTTTAATAAAATTGCAACCAATCAAAAGCAGCAGGCTATTCTAGCTCTTCAAATAAAATAATCACGGTGGTTTCAAGCCAACAAAATGGTTAAAATTACGTGCCAGAGATGAAAATCGCTATTCCAGACGCGTCTGACACGTGCACGCGTCACAGTGGTATTTTACATTTATCGATCACAACATTGATGCAATGCATGTAACATGGAATTGTTTCATAAAATTCAATCAGGCACCATTGCACTCGTTGCAAAAAAATTTGGAGATGGTGTTCATAATGTCAATTCATCTCCACAGGCCATTGTATACGCGTATGTACGCGTCGCGTCGCGTGACGCGTCAGGTACCCCTTGTTCGGTCTATTTTAAAATCTGCTTGTTATAGCTACTTCATAATTTTTAGAATCGTTTTTATACTTTTAAACCATTGCTCCTACAAAATTTCATGTCATTGGAGTCATTATTGATCAATACAGAGGAGATTAACGTGATTAATTTGACAGCCACTTTGCAAAAAATTGCCAGGGGGGTAACTTTTTTTGTCCGGGTACTGTACCATACCCTACAAAAAAAATGTCGCAAAGTCAATTTTTCTGCAGTGCCAGCTGCAAAATTTATCACTTTAATCTCCTCTGTATTGATCAATAATGACTCCAATGACATGAAACTTTGTAGAAACAATGGCTTGGATGTATAAAAAAGATTATAAAATTATGACATGGATGAAGTGAGCGGGTTTTGAAATAGACTAAAAAAGGAGAACCTGACGCGTCACGCGACGCGACGCGTACCCAAGCGTGTACAATGACCTGTGGAGACGAATTGACATTATGAATGAATATCTCCAAATTTTTTTGAGACAATCATGGATATGTCTAATTATTTTTGTCAATTCATTTCTGGGCACACGCGTCATGCCAGAGCGCAGCGTGTCAATTGGTCAAATTGTCACTGTGGCGCGTCTGACGCGTCATATGTCGCGATTTCCTTAATGTGACCATGATGCCCTAACTGGTTGATATAATCACAGGTAGTCAATAGCATCTACTTTTATGCTTTCAAATTAAATAGTTATCATATTTTCAAGTCAACAAAGAGATTAAAATTGTTTGCTAGAGATAAAATCATTTTTCCATAGTTTTTTTGCTGCCTAGCGCGTCATAGGGGCAATTTGACCAATTGACACGCTGCGCTCTGGCATGACGCGTGTGCCCAAAAATGAATTGACAAAAATAATTAGACATATCCATGATTGTCTCAAAAAAATTTGGAGATATTCATTCATAATGTCAATTCGTCTCCACAGGTCATTGTACACGCTTGGGTACGCGTCGCGTCGCGTGACGCGTCAGGTTCTCCTTTTTTAGTCTATTTCAAAACCCGCTCACTTCATCCATGTCATAATTTTATAATCTTTTTTATACATCCAAGCCATTGTTTCTACAAAGTTTCATGTCATTGGAGTCATTATTGATCAATACAGAGGAGATTAAAGTGATAAATTTTGCAGCTGGCACTGCAGAAAAATTGACTTTGCGACATTTTTTTTGTAGGGTATGGTACAGTACACGGATTACGACCGCGACAAGAAAAAGGATACCTTTGTGGATCGCTTCACCTTGGCAATCTGCAGCGCCGACGCCCGCACCAAGCATGATCAAGATCTTAGTTGGGAAAGCAACCTTGCCGACGCTTGCGGTCACTCGACTCATCTCACTGGGTGGTACAGTACATGAATGAAATCAAGGGCAAGAGTATGACTTGGAAGCAAGCGCAGGCCATGCTTATCTCAAAGTTCACGGACGAGACCAAGGAGCCCACCGCCGAGAAGCAACTAGCAACCATTGTCGCGGACGACAACGAGAATTCATCGGATTTCGTGAACAAGTACAAGACGATCATGGACAGACACGGCATCAAGGATTCCTCTACGTACGGCGCATTGTTGGAGCACGCCCTGGAGAAGAACCACAAGAACTTTTCGCGCAACGTACGTCGTGCGTACGCCGGCAATACCGCCTTTTTGGTGTCGGGCGTGACGCCCCGCGAACTCACCCCCAAGGGCGCATCAAGCGCGCAGGCACAAGACCGCAAGCACAAGCAGGCAACGACCAAGCCGTACGACCGCCATGGTGGCAGAAAGTCGCGTCATTTTGCCGCGACGGGTGGGCGGGGTCGCTCGGGGCCCGAAATGCCCGAGCAAGGCAACGCCCGTGCTGAGGGCAAGGCACATCATCAAAGATCCCAGAAAACTGACGCGGAGAAAAAAGCCGCGCTGAAGAAGAAGGGACTTTGTATGTATTGCAAGGCCAAGTGGGCGCCCGGCCACGCCTGCCCTGAATACCACAAGGCAGTGCGCGACCGCGCAGACAAGCAATTCCGTCGAGCCGTGAGGCGTGAAGCAAGAATCGGTGCCAAGGACACCGACACAACGGGCTACTACGACACCCGACCACTACAGTATAGAGGGAATTCGCACCACTCTGGCTCTCCGCGACACGGCATGCATGCAACTTCAATTCTCGTCCATCACAAAGAAGTTTGCCGATGAAAATGCTATTTTCTACAAAAAACAAAAAAATAAGAGCATCCCCAACGGTTACAACAAATAAACTGCACAAATCTGACTTTAAACCTTGCGATGTGTCGTTTGTAGAGTCGCTTCACCCAACGGAGTGCACAAAATCAAATTTTCTGTGCCTCTTTTTTCTTTTTTGACCTTTCTTCATTCATCCCTTTTTTCATTTATGTCATCCAACAACACGCACCATTGCAGCCGTGCTTCAATCACTAGATGTCAGGACCAGCCGATCGAGGCGCAACAGGGACGAGGGGGATTTGTTCGAAAAAGCCGGGTTGCGTGCTGTTCATGATAATTATATGGGGTTTTGACAATGTGTGTTGTTGCCGATGAGGCTTTATTTTCTTTGATCCGAGGCTAGCTTATATATGTTTCTACATTCCCATGATTTTTTTTTCTAGGGTGACTAGATCGATTCAAAATGTATCCAGTTGACAATGAGTTGGAAACAGGACTGGCCCGGGAATGTGAAATAGTCTTAAATACGGTATGCAATTTCTTTTGAGTTTTGAGAATGGAATGTCCCCATGTCCATGGACCCATTCCATCTATGACTAGCCTAATCTTGTTACTTGGTTCAATCTTGAATATGGCCATGAATTCAGTGCGTGTAAAGACCTAAGGCTGGCGCAGCAGGCTACACGCCCTTTTGCCCACTACGCGTCCAGGCCCTAATCAATGCGTGGGCCTGACACTAGATGATGAAATCGAGCTGAATCAATTGTACTGTACTTGCTTCAACATCGAAAAAATAATTTATTGTTTTATAGTATATATAATTTTAATTATTTTTAAACGTTAATTTATAAAAAATGAATCATTTATAAATTATAAAGTTACAGTATTCATGGGTGAGGAAGAATCGTTTCTCCTTGGCGTTTGCGCTTCCTGGCCGCCTTGCGGCCCATAGGACAATCGAGGGGCCTCGCTAGCAGCGATGGCACCCTCCTCTCCAGTGTCACCGTCATCACGCAGCCCGTAGCGCGCGCGGAACTTCGGCTCGTCACGCAGGATTCTCCAGCAGTGCATCATCCGGAATTTCATTGGCAATAAAGTAGGCGCTCCTTGGCCAAATCGATCTATAAAAAATAAACGTCAAAATTGCGACGCGTTTTCTGCCTACTGTATCTTTGCTCACCAAATCTTCCTCGTTGGCTCCACTAGGCGGATTGGCCTTGACTTGGTTCAATGCACCCGTGAACTTGCTAACAGTTTGGTGGATTTTACCCCAGCGATTTTGCAAAGCTCGCATCATAGGGCGAGGCTCATTCGTCGGGCGGCATCATCGCTCGTAGTCGTGCGTCGGTCATCTTCGTCCAAAACGTCTCAAGCGTCTGATCGCTGCCGACATCTGAGTCGGTCGAAATGGCAATCCAAGAGCGACAAATAAAGTTGGAGATCCTCTCTTTTTTCTTCCGTAAAATTCGCGGCGCCGCTTCGACCGCCCTGGGTTGAGGAAGATGATGAAGAGGCCGCGGGCACCTCAGAAGACGACGACGTGGCGGGCTCGTCCTCCTCCTCCTCATGCGGAACGCGTACAATTCCTCCTCCTCGAACTTGTACAAATTTGGGACCAATGAGCAAGCTGTTTCAGAAGAAGTGCCAGTTCAATAATACTGTAGGCGTAAAGCTTCTCATCAGGGGACTGAAACTGACGCGGCGTGTTTGTGTTATCATATCATTTCACTGCCTGAAGCATAGCGCTACATTGCACAAAGATTTACACATTTGCCTTTTATTTAAGAACCAACGACGCAATGAGCGTGTTTTTCAGACTTTGCCGGCCTGCTGCTGTGCCTCCAGAATTTTTTTTAAAACCTACAGTACCTGCCTGCTGATGAGAATTGCGTCGCGACAAAATCTACGGTCCAGGGCTCAAGAAGAGGAACCCGCCCGATTTTTTGGATTTGAAAATGCCATACTGTAAACCTCCTAATTGCACTATTTTGCAGTCATCTGGCTATATGCATGGTCAACCCCGCTCAAAAATAGCCGCATCGAGTTCAGCGCAAAATTTGCAACAAAAAAACTTAAACACCCAAAGCGCTACGACCACATTTGAAAAATTCAGGGGTCACACATTTCAATCTCAGAAAACGCCAAATTTGGGAAATTTCGAACTCCGAGTGATCAATGCATCCCAAACAGGTAACTCCGACATTTTACTATTGGCAGACGAAATGACAGGTCGCCTCAGATTAAGAAAAAAAGTACCCACAGTGTGATGCATGAACGGCGATCGACTGAGGAAATTGCTTACTTTGGGCGAGATTTTGTTGCAAAAGTTTAAAGTTTACCATTTCCAAATTAGGTGCATGGATTGCATGGAATTTTTATTTTTTTCTTAGTTTTTTATTTTTTTAATTGCACATTTTTGTGCACTGACTGGACTGCAGGCTGGTGAAATGGCCGATGCAAAAAGTTCAAACGCAAGCTAGCGCGCTGCAAGCCATCCCATTAAACGCTTTGTCCCCCTGTTTGTTATCAAAACTGCAATAAAAATTGGGAGTCGACCAGACCGTTGTCGAGCAAAGCGTGATCAAAGATTTTGATGAAAAAGTTGATTTTCTCTGCGAGTTTTAGCCATCCATCGATGACACTGGTCTCATTTTCTAGACATTCTACAGATGACTTTGACGTGTTAAAAGCGCCGTATATCGTCTAATCAGTTGCCGAGAACATCGAGGTTGAAAATTTTTGTTATGTTTGCACGGCTTTCACAAGCGTACAAATGTCACGCATTGGGCAAACAAACCTTCCGAAAATGACGTTCAGGCTCGTCTAATTTGAGCAAGGCAAGTTTCATTGCGACCGAAGTAGAATTTGACTAAGACACTGTTATAATGGTGAAAATGCCAATGTTTTGGATTTATCTGCACAACGATTCAAATGGCCTCTGATTTTCAATGCCATATTGAAAAAAGACGCGACAAAATGGTCTTATGCAAAGGGTTTTGGAGGCGAAATAACCATGGTTTGTAGTGTTTAAGATGGTATTTGTGAAAATTCATGAAAATGGTGCACATCTCGACAACAGGCCGATAGTCCTCCGGCTTTTTAAATTTAGTAGGATAGAGTAGATGTGCTTCTGCCGTGATGATTTGTGCTTCCGGATGTTGTCCTTTTTTTATATCATACTGTATTTTGCTTTTATTCATTTTTTTTGGTTATCATAATTGTTATGGGTTATTGAATTTGATAGGGTGAATCATTGCATCATAGTCGATGCATTGAATGGCCTGGGTGATTGAGTCAAAAATATGGTGCGAGCCAACAAGCTCAAGCACGGATGATTGGGTCAGGGCGTCAATGATGTTGGGATGAATGTTGACCAGATACACCTTGACGCGCCTGGTCTGGTACACGGAGATGATTTCGTACAATTGATGCACCGCACTTGCAAAAAAAAATCATGTCAATTTGGCTATTTTAAGCGAGTCCGCGCGTCTTTTTGTCCCATTTACCTCGCATCGATGTAATCCATGCTGCCGAAGTCAAAGACGACGTGTTGCAGCGATGCGTAGCGTGGTTCCTCGGCAGGGTGCACGGACAGGTCGCCATATTGCTCAAGGCGGTGCAGCAGATCCTTGAATTTGCCTAGTAAATATGTGTGAGATTCTATTTTATGAGCCCCCATTGGTGTCCCTACCGCAATTGGCAAAGTAAAGTGGGTCATCCATGCGAACAATGAGCACCCCATCCAGCTGTTCAACTTTGCGTCCGGTACTCATTGCTTGGAAATCGCACAAGGAGCCTTTAACACGGCCCTGCAAGGCGTAAAAAAAAAAAATTAAAAAATGAATTTTTTGGCCCTTTTTTTTTTGTCCATTGGCCATGACTGTACTTACCATGACGCTAATGCGCGGGTAACTATTCTGTTTGATGGTGGAAACGAGGCTGAGGAGCACGGCAACGGATGTGCCTGTTTCCAGCGAAAAGAACATGGTGATGCAAAAGACAAGGATGAGGAGCGCAATATCCTTCCAGGCGCGGATGCGCCACATGAAACGCAAGTCGTGCGGCAATTCGCGCAGCAGGGCCGTTGCGGCCATGAAAATGACGCTGCTGAGCACGGCAGTGGGCAAATACGTGAAACTTGACATCAATGTCGATGTGACCACAAGCGACACAACACCCGAGATCAGACCGGACACCTGTGTGCGCGGATTGAGCATTTCGTGCGCCTTGCTGCGCAACAGCTATCGTCGTCATGATGCCAAATGTGAGCGACTTTGTTCTTTTTTTTTTTTTTTTTTTTTTTTTTTTTTGGACGTACGGAGCCAAAGGACGGGTAGCCCTGCATGAGTCCGCCAAAGATGTTGCAAAGGCCAAAAGCGACGAGTTCACGGTTGGAGCTGACAAAGTAATTGTGCTTTTGGGCAAAGAGTTTTGTGCCAGCAATGGACTCGACAAAGCCGACGATGGAAAGGATGATGGCATTGACGATGAGCGAGCTATAGTCAAGATTTGCGGGTGTCTTTGGGAGCGCGGGCAAGGGCAATGGCGCGTGAAAGGTGGCATTGCCGCTGACGGTGCCGAGAATGGCGACGCCACGGTGTTGCCAGTCACATGCGCGGGACAAAACGATGCTGGCGATAACGACGATGAGCATCTCTGGGAATTTTTGGAGCGCAGGGACGCGGTGCTTAAGTGTAGGCATGATGGCGAGCCAGAAAAGGGTAGCGAGCGACACATACGTGGTCAATGGGTGCGCTTCGTGCGCGTGAGCCACGAGGAACGACACGCGCTGTGCAGAGGTCGATTCAGAGGTGAGTCCGGCGTCGGCGGCGTGCTGCGCCAGGCCAAGAAGCATGATCGCTTGCTGAATCATGATCACAATGGCCACGGCTGTGATCAGGCCGCACATGAGTGCGCGACTCAAGAGGCTGTCCAAGAAGCCAAAGCGGAAAAACCCAAACATGAGCGTGATTATACCCACCAAGAACGCCATGAGACTCGCAATGGCTGCGGCACCTTCAGCATCCAACGTATGGCCCGTGTGCGCTTGTTGATGCGCAATGCTTGCACCCACAATGAGAGATGTGCTTGCCTCGGGACCCACAGATAATTGCCTAGGAAATGAGGTCAAAAATGCGATGAACAAATTCGTAAAAGACGCGTTTGTGATACCACATTATCGTCGATTTTTCCATTTTTTCCCCATTTTTTTTTCTAGCCCAACTTACGGCGACATGCCTGTAAAGGCATAGATGATGGTGGAGATAGAGACACTGTAGAGCCCATGGATGGGTGCAATGCCCAGGAGGGCCGTACTGTAGCTCAATGCCTGGGGAATGAAGAGGAAGCTGAGGGAAACACCGGAAAACAGGTCTTGACAAAAGAAGGTGGTCGAGTAAGCAGGTAGCCATTGGAACATGGGCACATAGTAGCGACAGCGTGTCTTCCAAAAGTGCCATGGGGACGCGGTCAATGTCGTTTTGCACGCGTCGTCGGCCTTGGAAGCAGGGCTACACCGCGTCGACAGGGGGATGAGTGGCTAATTGGCATGCTTTTTTTCATTTTTTTTTTCTTACGCGGCGATTGAACGATAAGAGGCGGCGTGATGCGAATAAATGCGATCTGCTTCATTCATGATTTTCTGGATTCTGTTAACGGAGATGTAGAAAAAAAAAAGAGGGGGAAAAGGAGCGGTTTTATATCTTTCATGAAAGAAACAGATCTTCAAACAAGGCAATCTGCACTGCGTAGCATGGTTTGCATTGAAATTGTCACGTCAGGTTCGGATCACCCCCCGTTGCATCTTGATTCGCGGCGTGGCTTGATTTTCGTTGGTTGGGCTTTTCCTCCCCCCCCCCGCTCAACGAGAAGCCTTTTTCGATCCCTATCTCCTTATTTTTTTTTTTACTCTCTTTTTTTCTCTTTTTGCACTCTCACACACAAGCAACTCTCTCTCTTTTTCTCTCACTCTCGCTCTTTTTATTCTCTTTATTGCGCACTTACGCACACCTCACACGCACTTGGAAGTGACTTATCCTTTTGTCGCTTATCTTTTTGTCTCTGACCTCCCCCCCTCTTTGTCGTCGCTGCTTTTGCTCCCTTTCTGCCCCTCTCCCCCCAGCCGACGACTCCTTCTTTTTTTCTTTTTTCTCTATTTTCTATCTTTTTTGTCTCTCTCTCTTCCTTGTCTGTATCATCTATGCACGATTCAAGCACGCGGTCGATCCCCTGCAAAAAGGCGCGGGCCAACTGGGTTGGGTCGTCGTCGTTGATGGAGGTTTGTGGTCCTGAGGACATTTCACCGCCTGCGACACCGCCCAGCTTCCATTTCCATGGGCCATTGCACCGTACGCCGTCGACGCCACGGCCGCAGCAGCATGTGCATCCGCTCCTCGATACCTCGCACGACCAGATCATGCAGCTCAAGAGCCGGTTCCAGCAATTGGACGCGCAGCAGAAGCAGATGTTTTTGTACGAGCTGGTCAACAGCTGCACCAGCTCGCAATTGACGTATCTCAACAACCTGATCAGCCCCCGGCTGAAGATCGATTTTTTGAAGGAATTGCCCATCGAGATTTCGCTGCACATTCTGTCGTTTATCGATGATCCAAAGACATTGGCGCGTGCGGCGTGTGTGAGCACGTTTTGGAACTCATTGTTGCGTGACGAGGCGACGTGGAAGTCTTTGTGCATGAAGCACCAGTACCAAAGGCGCAATTCGAGCATATGTGGCGGCGAGCTGCTTGCGCCTCCGTCTCAGCGCAAGAGCTTCTCATACAGACAATATTTTAAGCGCAAATACAACATTGCCGCGGCTTGGGCACATGGCGGCAAGGTCACCACAGTCGATGACGTGTTTCTGGGCGAAGTCCTCGTCACGTCGCTCCAATTCGACAGCAAATACATCGTCGTCGGCTGCGACAATTTCAGAATCGAGGTCTTTGACACACAGTCGGCCTCGCATCTCTTTACACTCGAGGGCCATGAAGGCGGCGTCTGGGCTCTGCAATTCAAGGGCGGCACAACCCGCGATCCCGACCGCTTGCTTGTCTCTGGTGGCTGCGACAGGTAATGAAAAAAAAGAGAAATGGACAAAAAAAAAAAAAAAGGCATCTCATTCTCCTTTATCTTTTCTTTTTCTTTCTCTCTCTCCCTTTCTCTCTCTTTCTTTCTCTCTTCTGTGTGCCTCTCGTCATTTTTCTGTCAGGGATGTCCGTGTCTGGGATCTGGACAAGGGGCGTTTGCTTCATGTGCTCCGTGGTCACACGTCGACGGTCAGATGTCTCAAGATGAGAGACAAGCGCCTTGCGGTCACGGGCTCGCGAGACAACTCTCTGCGTGTGTGGGATTTGCAAACAGGCACGTTGCAACACGTTTTGCTTGGACATCAGCACAGTGTGCGGTGTCTTGAGATCAGCGGCGACCTTGTCGTGTCTGGCTCATACGACTCGACGGCGCGCGTGTGGCACACGCGGACGGGGCGGTGCTTGCATGTGTTGGAGGGCCACATTGCGCAGATTTATGCCATTGCGTTTGATGGCAATCGTGTTATTACGGGTTCCCTGGACTACACGATCCGCGTGTGGTCTGCCGAGACTGGCGCGTGCCTTGCTACGTTGCAGGGCCACACGTCGCTCGTGGGCCAATTGCAACTGAGCGGCAACACGCTTGTCAGTGGCGGATCCGATGGCTGTTTGCGTGTGTGGGATCTTGCACACTATCAATGCATCCACCAAATCTCTGCTCACGACAATTCCGTGACTTGCGTGCAATTCGACGACAGACGCGTGTTGAGCGCCGGCAACGATGGCCAAGTCAAACTATGGGACATCAAGCTTGGCCGCCTGATCCGCAGCTTCAGTCAACCCGCAAAGACCGTTTGGAAACTCCAATTCAACGAAACCATGGCCGTCGTCCTCAAGCAGCGCCAGCGCTTCATTACACTGGACGACCGACCAGATGAAAAGATTGAGGTGGTCGACACTGTCATGGAAGTCCATGATTTCGACATTGTAGACGACAATGTTGCCTCCCCCATCCCGGTCGCCATGTACCCACCTTCTTCCTCTTCCGCCTCCTCCACCAGCGTCCCCATGGACACTGATGACTGATCTTTTTCTTTCTTTTTCCTCTCCCCCTTGCTCTTTTTTTTTTCTCTTTCTTTCTCTTCCTCACCAAATGTCCTTTTACCCCCCATCTCATTCCTTATTCCTTCTCTTCTTCAACTTTTTTTTTTTTGCATCCATCTTCTTCCATTCGTCGATCATATCCTCCCTTCTTTTTCTTTATTTTCTTTCCCTTTTGAATAAAAAAGGGTGATTTTTTCCAATTTTTTTTTTTTTTTGATGCAATGGCACCCACGTCCGTGACTTTTGTGCGACGCGGTCTGATCACGCTTACACACAATGTTGAGAGGGGTGTGCATGGTGTGTGGGAATTTAAAAAAGCTTGTCTTGTGTTTGTGTTCCCCTTTTTTTGATCATTTTTCTCTTTTTCTTCCTTTTTGCTTTTCCCACAAGAGATTTTCCTTTTTTTCCTTGTCTTTTTATTTTGACGGCGCGGGCGAATGACGAGAGGACTGCCAAATGAATTGATCGATCAGATCTTAACGCATGTGCCGTCCAGCAACCTGATTCCATGGGCAAGCGTGGCCATTGTGGTGCACGAGTTGGTCCGTCGTTTACAAATGGGTGACCTTAGCCTTCGCGTTTATGTTGAACAGGAGTCGCGGTGGAAATACTGCGTGGACATGGAGCTCGTCAAGGTGCACGGCGACGGGCAATGCCTGTTTGCGCCCAGCCGCCGCAACGCTCCCTTTTTTTGCCGTTTCTATACATCAGCCCTGCTGCGCCAGCCATTGCTCTGCCGCGTCGCACTCATTGACACGCTGCAGGAATCGGACCGCGATGATGCACCAATGTGGACGGCGTGCAAGGACCAAAATCGCGCAAATGCGTTTTTTCGCTTGTTTGGGCGCCATGCGCTCCGCTACGAGGCGCACGACGCGTGCCTCGTGCCTAATGTGCTGCCGCGGTCGACACCGATCCAGATCAAGCGCGTCGGGAGCGCATGTGTGACGCGTACGAGTGCAAAAAGGGCGCCGCAGCTCGTGTATCTGACACAGCGCACACCGCCCTCTGTTCTCAAGGCTCGGCCTGGCGAGCGGTGGCTGCAGCCGCGACAATTGCATCTGCATCTTGATTGGCTGTGGCAATCAAGAGCGACAACCATGCATTGGTGGCACAAGATCCCCATCACGCGCTGGGTCGCCGACTTGCCTGCTGCTTTCCGCACTTTCCCAAAACGAACGCATTGTTGATGATGACTTGCCCAGAAAACGATGTCGCACGTTTTTTTTTTTCTGAGTGTGTCAAATGTATACCCCCCTTCTCTGACGTGTATGAGAGAGGCTTTATGCCCCCCCTTTTATTTTTTTGGATGATTTTAAAGAAAACGTCATGAATTAATAACATACTGAGCACCCATTAAAAAAAATAAGCATCGGCGCTTGGAAAACAGCTTGACTGGAAAAATGCCGCGCTCGCAGCCCCAGAAATCCTGGAAAGGGAGCCAAGATAAGCCTGTTTTGGGCAGTCAGGCTTGCAATGGCTGGGTCGGGGGGCAAACAATTCAACAAAGCAAAAAGGGAGCACCGTTTTTAGGTAATTCAGCATTGACTACTGAATTGTTTCGACTTTTTTTTTTTTTTTTTTTTCCCTCTTTCTTCCTTTTTACACGTTTGCAGTATGGCGCCTGACCACTTTGACTGCAAGCCTTGCCAAAAGGCGCTGGTGTCGCTGGCCGCCGCCGCGCTCCCGCCCCCCGTGCACTTTAACTCGCTGCGCTTACCCGAGGAGCAGGTCAACGCTATTCGCAACAAGCAGGTCAAGAAGTTTTACGAGGTAAAAACCACTTTTTCAACCTAAAATGCGGCAAAACAGCTAAACTTGACACTTTTATGCTCTCTTTTAGCAACAAAACGAGATGATCGACCGGTTCTTGCAAGTGGACCAGGTGATCGAGGCGTTAAAGACGGGTGTGCGGCCGTCGGACTATGGCACGCTCAGTCGCACCGCCAGTCGCGACGAGGAAGAAGGCGTTGGAGCCGAAGGAGCCGACGATGCCACGGTGCACTCGGCACTGCTGCCCAACAGCAACAACAACAATACCAACAGCAACAAATCGCCCATGTGGATCATCCACCTCGCGATCAATTTGTCGTTTTTGGTCAATGTGACACTCTTCGCGTCAAAAGTGGTTGTCGCGCTGTACTCGGGCTCCATGGCGATCCTGGCCAGCGCGTTCGAGAGCTTTTTGGACATTGTCAGCAACGCCATCATCTTTTTCACGATCCGCGTGATCCGCCACAAGGACTTCTACGAATACCCCGCGGGCAAGTCGCGAATGGAGCCCCTTGGCATCATTGTGTTTGCTTGCATCATTACCACTTCGTTTACGCAGGTCCTGATGTCCTCTGTTGAGCGCCTGTTCAGTGGTGGCGCTGCCGAGGCCCTGGATCTGAGCATTGGCGCGCTCTCGCTGCTCGCCGTCAACATTGTCCTGAAAGCCATATTGTGGGTCTGGTGTGCTCGCATCAAGGGCAGCTCCTCGGTCACCGCACTCGCCCACGACCACGAAAACGATGTCGTTTTCAGCATTGCATCCACACTCTTCCCCATTGTTGGTAAGAAAACACGAAGAAGGAACCTCCTTTTTGCAAATGGCTTATTTTCGTTTTGTATTTTTTTTTTTTTTTCATAGGTATCTGGTTCAACTTGCCATGGCTTGACCCTGTGGGCGCCATCATCTTGTCCATTTACATCATTTACGAATGGATGTCGATTCTCCTCGGTAAGGACCCCGTTTTTTTTTTTTTTTTTTTTTTTTTGGCTAAAACGCGTTTTTCTCTCCCCTCCCTCATTTATTCATAGACAACATCAAGAGGCTCACTGGCCAGGCGGCAAGTGCCGAAGATTTGAAGCAGCTGACATACATGGCATATCGCTTCTCGACCAAGATTCAGGCCGTGGACACGGTGCGCGCGTATTACAACGGCGATCGTCTGCTAGTCGAAATTGACATTATTTTACCCCCCGAGTGCCCGTTGCACGAGGCCCATGATGTTGGCGAGGCTCTACAAGACGCCCTGGAGCTGCTAGACAATGTCGAGCGCGCCTTTGTCCATCTCGACTACAATGCGTACCACGAAGCCGAACACCGACGCGTCACGGATGGGGTCGGCTTTGGCGGCTAGTCCTCTTTTTTCATCATTTTACTTCATTTCCTTTTCCTTTACTCCCCTGCTCTCTCTTTTTTTCTCTTGTTGTTTGATTTCATGTCAAAAATATAATCGTTTCCTGCATTTCCATCATACTTTTTTTTTCGCTCCACGTAAAAGAGTACTTTTTATTGGACGCATTCATTGTTGTCGTCTTGATTCTTCCAAGGCGCGCTGCAGCTCCATATCCTCGTCGTCCGAATTGTAATCATCGTCATGATCGATTTGCTCTTCTTGAATGTCTTCATTGTCATCATTCGCGCCCTCATGGATGCCCAATTGCTGCAAGACGGCTGTAGCAAGCTCTGCCCACTGAGGGTTGTTCCAATCGGGCTCCATTGGCGCGTCGCCAGGCCTAACAAATGGAATTTTATGTGAATTTGGCTCCCTTTTTTGAATTTGTGAGAAACAAATATCTTACGCGTCGGCTGCGGCAGCGTCTTGAGCATGCTCATCTTGATGATCTTGATCATGGTCGTTGTCTGGGTGGTCGTCATCCGGATGCTCTGCACCGGGGAATGTGCCTGGAAGGCGATCATTTAGTTCGGCAGGCAAGGCCGCGGCGACGCGGGCCTGAACAAGCTGTTCAAAGGGTCGGCGGATGTCGGGCGGCAAGCCGCCGATCAGGCGACGCAATTCATCCATCCAGCCGCCCGAGCGCCGCGTAGACGCTTGGATTTCGTACGCGGTCTCGGAATTGGAGGGTGGCAGTGGATCGTTGACATGTGAGTTTTGCTGTGTGACTGTGCGCGGCAGCAATGCGAGTAATTCGCGCTGGTCCAGGAACAGAATGTGGCGGCACACGTTCAAAGGCACGTCGTTCTCGTCGTCGTTGCCATTGTCGCGTGACACAGGCAGCTTGCTCAGCGCCGTCTGCTCCGTCGCGCCGCCTGCACTCATACTTGACACCGTCGATGACAGCCAGGACAAAACTTCTGGCTCCTTCCACAGCTGGTGAGCACGGTCCACGTACAATGCCGTCAACAGCGAAAGCGTGTCATCCATGGGTCTAGAAAAAAAAAGGGTTAAATTTTACTCTTTTCTTTTTCTTTTCTTTTGTTACCTCGAGGCCAATTGAACGGGGGCATCCAGCTTTTCTAATAGTGCAGCGGCGACCCCAGGGAAGAGGGCAATGGCCTGTTGCAGGGCATCAATGGCGTCGTCCATTTGGTCCAATTTAAAGTAGGCGTACGCGGCGGAAAAGGCAATGTTGGGCATTTCGTGCATGTCCTTGGGGTAAATGACACCATTGCCCTGCCAGTGCTGCGCCAATTCTGTGACGTATTGGTACTCGCGCGCGCACAGGGCGTAGTAGTCGATAGAGAGGATGGCGCCCGTGGGATCCTCTGCGGGGGCGAGGCTGAGCAGCAACTTGTTGAATTCAAAGGCGGTGCGCCAGCAGCCACGACGCGTGAGGAACTGGATGTGGCGCACGATGGCGGTGTAAAACGAGCGATTCTCCGAACGGCGGAAAGCGAGGCGTGCGGTGCCTGGGCCGAGGGCAAAATGCGGGTGCAACGCGCGTTCGCTTCCGTACAACGCGCGCTCCACACAATCGCCTGCCACGGTCCAGTCGCCTTGTTGCTTGGCGATCTCGGACAGCTGCAACAGCGTGTCAATGTGGTACGGATGCTGTCGCGACAGGAGCACAAGCGCGTTGGGGTCGAACCGCTCAATGGCCTCCAGGTACATCAGCTGGCTGTCTTGGTACCGCCCGCCGTGCTGGAACGTATACGCGTTCTCCACGACATCCGCCTTGAAATCCTTATTTTCATCATTTCCCGCTGTGTACCGCTCCATTGACAATCCTTGCTTGTTGTACATGGGCCAATCCACTTTGGGCGTCGCCAGCTTGGTCTTTTTCAAAAGACGGCCCGACGGACGCGATTCGCGGTTCACAACGCGCGAGCCAAACAATCGCTTCATCTCAGCCTCAGCGTCCAAGAATCGCGCCTGGATCGACAACAGCGACTGCGCTTGCGCCGAGTACACGTGTTGGTCGTCGCGTGCTGCAGTCGCGTCCGTCATGGTCGTTGTCGTCGTTGCTTGGCTGTCTTTTTGGTCCATCCCCTTTAACAATGCGTCCAGATCTTGCATCGACAGGTCTTCCACGGCTGTGCCCTTGCCGCCCTTGCCCTTCTTCTTGCTCTTGTTCTTGCTCTTGCTGACCACCATCCCGGCAGGCACTGCCTCGGCCGCCATGCTGCTGTCCACCTCCGTCACCTGCAGGCCCTTCTTTTTGTTTTTCTTCTTTTTCTTCTTGGAAGTGGCAACGGGCTGCAGCGGCGGTGACGGCTTGGTGTCCACGGGTGCATCGTCATGCTCGTCCTGATCATCGTCGTCATGGTCATTGTCATCGCCTTCATTTAGCTGCGGCAGGTCAAGTGTAACACGGGTCAGCTTGGTAAAATGGGACAATTTAGCACATTATTGCTTACCAAGTCGAACAGATTCTGCACCGCGGGGGCCGCCACGGGCTCCGTGTCAGACACCTCATCGTCGCTCACCGTGTCGAGCAGAAGCTTTTCTTTCTGTAAACGTCTGAGCGCGCGCGAAGACATGCTTTTTTTTTTCAAATAAAACAGGGAAGAAAGTGGAAAAAGTCAGAGGCGGTCTCATCCTTTTTTGTGCATCCCGCTGACGGAGCGGAGAGATGGCCAGCCCACCACTGATTTTACTGCGGGCTGGCCCTATAGTATTTTTTTATTTTTTTATTTTTTTATTTTTTTTTATTTTTCTTTTTTTTGCATTTTACACCTGGTTCCCGGTACCCGCTCGACACCTTCTCTTGGCAGCTATGTTTCCATGTCACTACGTAAGCGAGTTTCCATCTGCTACTGTATTTCTTCGCTTGCATTGCGATTGCCTTACGCTCTGCCCGAAAGGCTGCAGCAATAGGGTCATAAAGTAAACCATTTGCCCTTGAAAAGCGTGATTTTCGACCTTTCGCGGCTTGCTGTGCATCCAGAATTTTTTTTTACAGCCTGCGCTCCCGCCAATGAAACCTGCATTATGGCGTAAAGCCGTAAAGGCGTAAACTACTGTATAGCTCAGTATTCAAGACAATCTCGTCCGATTTTTTTTGGACTCAAAAATAGTAAAATACCAAAAACCACTAATTTGTACTATTTTGCATTCATCTCGCCACCCACATGGTTGACCCCGCTCAAAAATAGCCTCATTGAGTTCAGCGAAAAATTTGCAACAAAAAAGCTTAAAACCCCAAAGTGCTACGACCACTTTTGAAAAATTCAGGGGTCACTCAGGGGTCACTCATTTCAATCTCAGAAAATGCCAAATTTGGGAAATTTCGAACTCCGAGTGATCAATGCATCCCAAACAGGTAACTCCAAGAATTTGCTATTGGCAGGCAAAATGACAGGCCGCCCTAACTTAAGAAAAAGGCCCAAAGAGTGACGCATGAACGGCGATCGACTGAGGAAAAGTGCCAACTTTGGGCAAGTCTTTTTTGCAAAAATGTAAGATTTGAGACTTCCAAATTAAGGCAGTGGATTGCATGGAATCTTTATTTTTTTTAGTTTTTTTATTTTGCACACTTTTGTATGCCGAGTGGCTGCAGCAGGCTGGTGATGAAATGAGTGCAAATGAGAAATGACCGATGCAAAATGTTCAAAACCAAGCTACAGTATACTAGCGCGCTGCAAGTTATCCCATTAGGTGCTTTGCCCCCTTGTTTGTTAATACAACTACAGTAGAATAAAAATCACACGTTTGTTAGACCGTTGTTGTCGAGCAAATCGCGATCAAAAATTTGATGAAAAAGTGATTTTCTCTGCGACGAGTTTTATTTGCCATCCTTCGATGAAACTCGTCTCATTCGATAGAGATGAAAGAGGTGCCTTCGACACGTTGAAAGCGCTGTGTGTTATCTAATCCGTGCCGAGAAAATCGAAGTTGAATACTGTATTTTGTAATGACGTTTGAACGGCTTACTGTATTAAGCGTACAAAGATCGCGCATTGTAGTGGGGGGTCTCCGTCAAAGAAAAATAAAATAAAAATAAAATAAAAAACAAAATGAAGACTACGAATCACGATTAAAAAACGGTCTGGACCTTTATTTCAGCTACGAGGATGAAAGGGCTATTTATACAGATTGCTAGAAAACGAGGCGCGGCTATGGTTTATGACGATCGCGCTCTTTTCTCACGCCCTTGTCATCTTTAATGTCCATTTTTCATTTCGGCCTTACTCTGAACGGCCAAGTGTCCTGTCGTGACACGCTTAAGCTTTGAGAGGGCCAACGTGTCACAGAAAGACAGAATTCAATTGTGCCACGGCATTGAGCTTGACAGCCCGTGACGCATTTCATTCAATTTTTTTTTTGCTTTGCTTGGCCTATCACTAAAAAAGGCCAAGCACTCTTTCGAATTGTCATTATTTAGGATTTGTTATTCTTTCATTTTTGAATCTAAAGATAATTCTCGGCGAACATGTCCGCGCACACAAAAGGCACTGCGCGGTCGTCATTCGTTTCTTGTGGTTTATATGCAGGGCTGCGCGACACAGCGATGGTGCTGTCGCATTGAGCGGGATTGTCGGTGATCCGAAATGACGCCATGACATCATTTCCATATCGGACCTTTGGTGTCCGACCACAATCCTATTTTTTTTTATTTTGCTGCCATCCGCTTGCGTCCCTGCCTAAGCCGGATCTGTGATGCATTGGCACTTGCAGCTGGCTGTGCTGCCAAGTCCATTTGACCAAGCAATGGCTGTGTGCTTGGGAGCCTGCCTCGAATTGCCGAAACTCGCATTGAGTGCTTTTATGCATTTGTTCACTCTTGCACCAATTGGTCCATTTCAGTGCTTGCGCCGCAGCTGGCGCGACCAATGCGTGTCAATCTGGCGCTTGACACCACACGCATTGGCCAAACAAACATTCCAGAAATGACGTCCGAGTGTGTCTCTTTCAATCAAGTGGTGTCTACTGTATTTCATCCCGATCCACGAAATATTTCGAGAGCCAACCGCTGAATTTGTGAAAATACGTACAGTAGCGATATTTTGGATTCATCTGCACAACGACTCAACCCACCACCACCTCTGGTTTTCAACTCCATGTTGAAAAACAAGACGCCACGAAATGGCCTAATCAACCAGTTTTACAGGTCATCAACTCACGCTTTGCAATGTTTAACATTCGCATTGCCGAAAATATGCTTTTTGGAGGTCGGTCCATTATCCCTGATCAAGACGCGTTCCATTGATTTTAAGCAAATCTACAGACACCCCGTTGTCCAGGGGGACTGTGTAAAAATCGGGAAAATGCGTTCATCCCGGGGGGCTGAAAGATTCGGGCTATTGGACAGTTTCAGCCCCCGGTTCGCCTACGGTCTTTTCAAAAAACCATGTCTTTCCATTCACTCCCGGTCCAGGATATGAACAACAGATTTGGACCAACCTCCTTTGGGGATTTCACTACAGTACAACCCTCTCATTGACCTCTACCCGCTTTTTTGAGCTCACACGCGACACGCCCCCCGAAATACCAAAGTCGTCATGGCTTTGCCACCCCCTGATCCAAGAATTAATGTATTTTATCCCGAAACACGAACGAAAAACGCGTACCAAGATTTCTCAAGAATGCTGAGTGATCCGCATTGCGAAAAAAAACTTGGAATACTGTAATCGACGTTTTGACTTGAGTATCCACTGGTATAAATTTGGAGCCAGATAGTCAAGCTCATCGGGAGGAACGCGTAAAATATTATTTGGCGCTGGTTTTCACTTTTCAGTAGCAAACACGAATTTCGAGATTTTTCGAGACTGAGCGACCCGATTCGCGAAAAAATGTAACAACAATGAAGAAATGGGTTTATCATCAACTGGTCCAAATTTGGGACCAGATGAGCGAGTTTCCGAGAAAGCGCCAATTTCATAGGCGTATCATAAATGGCTAATACCGTCGTATGATCAGCAGCATTTTGTTTCGTACTGCGGCAACAGCTGATCGCCCCGGCACGTGACTCGCCTCAAATGAATCGGTGGCCAAACGCGGTAAAAGCGCTTGTGGTTTGGGGATATCGCTTCACGTTTTTGGCGAGTTAGCCTTGAGGGGTCGTTTTGATTTTGGTTTGGCCCTAATTTTATGAAAAATGAATGTTCTCAGGACTGAATGATCCGATTTGGGAAAAAACTTGACATCGCCGGCTTTTTGTGTTCAGCATCCTATAGCTCGAACATACTGTAGGACCCAATGAACAAGTTCCGGAGGACACGCCCAGCAAAAAGTGGGTAGGGGCTTGTCCATTTTGGCAGCGTACGCGACAGCTGCCCAACGTATCGACGCGCAATTCACCTCAAATGAATCCGTGATCAAAGGCGATAAAAGCGCTTGTGTTTTGAAGACATTGCATTGAAATCTTGGCGAGTGGGTGTGCAATGGCTGTGCAAACTTGCATTTTCGATGTTCGTTTGACAAACGTCATGATATTCGTTTGGCTCTGCCTGTCTGTCCACACAGTATTCACAAATACAGTATGGGCTCCTGCAAGAAAAAAAAATCGGTCAGTAGAGTACCTCGGCAAAAGTGCTCGAGAAGATGTAAAAAAGTACAAAAGTCTTCCGTTTTGGATTTTGCACACAAATAAAGCGCTTGATTTCAACTATGTTTCAATCGCAGTGGACAGAAACTAACGCGTACTATCATTTCAATGCCTGAAGCATCGCGCTACGCTGCGCAAAAAAGTACACATTCGCCTTTTAAACACCAAAAAGCGTGTATTTAAGATTTTGGCTGCCTGTTGTGCCTCCAGAAAATTTATTACAGCCTGCTTGCCCGCCAATGAAATCTGCGTCAAAGTGTAACCTATAGTATAGCCCAGTGCCCAAGACGAACCCGCCCAAATTTTTTTGAACCCGAAAATGCCAAAAAAACTCATATTTGTGCATTGCATTATTCAGCGCAAAATTTTTAACAAAAAAAGCTTAATAAAAGAACAAAGCGCTACGGGTCACTGCTCTTCAACGATCAAATCAATCACGTTCTTGTAAGCATTTTTGTGGTTTCTGCAAGTCTTTTCATTTTTTGATTTGCATGTGGCGCGCCCAAATGACGTGTGGTAGAGCCAAGTCACGTTCCACTTGGATTTCCATCTTGCCTTTACAGGCTGAGGCACATTTCGGAGATTGGAGGTATGTGAACTGGCAAATTGAAGTTGATTTGCTTTGGAAGGATGTGGCGTCTGATTCTTAGCATTGGCCAGCTTGTGACACCCTGGATCAAGGTTTCCATGAGACCAAAGCGCGATGACAGCGTAAAAAGAGACAATGAGTCAATAACAATGAATCAATGCATGAAGAAACACAGTGAGAATATTCTTTTTCCGAGGATGTGTTTGTAAAATTTTTTTTTTGTGCTCTGTCCGTTAAAGATGTTGTCAAGGTCATTGTGTTGTCAATAGCGCATCAATGATTATAAATACCGGTATGCGTCGTGTCGCGGCGATCTTTTATTTTTTTATCATATTACTTGCCTGGTTTCCACTTCTCTCTTGTGTTCTGTTGGCTTTCTACCGTATGTCTACTTTTTCGTATCAATGGGGCTTCATTCGGATGGTAGCCGGCGCTCAATTTGTGCCCTTTGATCCTGTCAATCAAGCGACGGCGGATCGTGTGTTTCGCTTGCAAGTTGAATTCAATGTGCCGATGGCGACTTTCAACGATTCAAACTTTGATCGACCCTTTGTGGTGGCGTATGATGACGAGGGGGTCCTCTATGGATGGCATGCTGGCGTGCGCTACCGAGTGGTGCGCCGCTTGAACTCAGGAAACAGCAATTCGTCCAATTTATCGATTGCTGAGGTGCCCAATGGGCCATTGATTGCGCACCAGGTGCCGACGCACGCGTCTTTTGCTTGGAGGCCACGTGGCAGCGACAGTGACGACGACGAGGACACAATTGTGCCTTTTGCGCGTTATTCCATGGCGTTTGGCGACAGCGGCATGAGCATTGGCTCTGACTCTGGCCATTCCAGCAACTCCAGCAACTCGACGATTCTGCGTGTGAATAGGATGACGATGCGCGAGGTACTTGCCAACCTGAGCATCACTGTTGACGATGATGATGACGAGGACGAGCAATATGTGCCGCCATCACGCAGGAGATCCGTTGAATTGCGCCGTGCGCCCACGCTACAAGCACCAACGGGGTACCAGGCGGCGTACTGGCGCTCGTACAGCACGCCGGTGCTTCATGAAACGGCCGACGAGGACATATCGTCGGAAGAAGAACGCCAGCAGCACCGTGCCGTTGCCCTGGAACGGTTGGTCTGCTCTCGATGCCGAATTGACCCGCAACGCTGCCCTCAACATCGCATACGCGTTGGATTCTTGCAGCCCACGCGGTCTACAAGCAGCAGTGATTCGGACGTCACCGTCTTTTCTATTGGAAGCCGCGATGATGCGCATTAAATAGCTCTAGACCCTGTTCTTTTTCTTTTTTTATTTATTACTTCCAAGCTCAACTTTTAAAAAAAATAAAACCATGGACAGAATCATTTTAAAACAAAGAGACAATCAAATAAAGGGGGGAAATGGGCGTTTATAGTCTTGAGCGCGTAAACAAAAGATGAACACGTCCTTTTCTAAATTTGGGCACGGGAATTGCGCTCATAAATTGGGCGGCCTGTCAAAGGGCCGTGGGTCCGCGTTTCACTTTTCCCTTGCTTTTTCCCGTTTTCTATGCTTTCTGTGTTTTTTGTGTGCCTGTTCTTCGTCTCTTGGGTGCTTGGAAATACGGAGAAGGCCATGTTCGCGGCAAAAGCGAGCAACAGAGACTGCCTGTCACTTGATGAGGTGCTAGTCGAGCCGTCACATGTACTTTCACCTCAAAGCGACATTGTTACGGTGTGGCCTGCGAATCAGTCCTTTTTATACCCCTTTGCTCACGTTGAACGCGAGCGCCGCTACGAGGTGCGCGTGTCGTACCCGGCCACGGTAAGGAAAACGCGGTGAAAACGTTCAATTGGTCGCTTATCCCGATTTTGTTTCTTGAAAAAGACGCCAACGGATATCCAAATTGATCTGGTGTGCAAGCGCGACACGGACGTGATCTATGGCGTCCTGTTCGTGCCGACGTACGCTGGCGTGTCCAATCAGCCCGACAAAGATTACCCTTCTGTGCCTGTTCATATTGGTAAAAAGCATTATTTAGCGATATCGACGAGCGAGTCTCACTCAATTCCTATTTTTTTTTTTTTTTTTTTAGTGCTCGAGCCACTCCTCTTTGGTGTCGTGCACGAAGGGATTCTGCGTGTGCTGGCTGTGATTGGCGGCGCGCTGATATTTGGCACGTTTGTGGCGTATCCGCGTCTCCAAGCGCTCCTTTTGACGCCCTCCATCAAGCAAGGATAGCATTGGATGCTTTTTAATTTTTTTTATTGGATTCTAGCATAAAAACAAATAAAAAATAAAAATTGGGAGGGGGGCCATTAGGCCTCTGTTGCGTTCCATCCGCTCAAGGCACTGGGGTCGCGCTGCAATTGCCACGAGTTCCAATAGTGAAGGTCCAATTTGAGAGCGACGACGCGGACGGTGCCATTGCGGCTGATGGTCTTGAGACGAATATAGCCCTCATCATTGTTGTCGTCCTCGTCATCTTGGTCGTCTTCTTCGTGGAGCACTTTGTCGTCTGTTAATTCCAGCACGCAGCGTGTATCTTGGCGCTGGACGGGCGGGATGTAGCTTGGGCGTCTGCGTCTCATGGCGTCGAATTCGTTTTTATGGACGACAGACAAGAATTGGTCGAGGGTTTGCACGCGTTGGCCCTGGACCTCTGTGATCCAGACGCCGGGTCGCAGCACGTTGGATGCAGGGGACCCGTACAGCGTGCAACTGACATAGACGCCTTGCGTATTGTGCCTGACTTGCTCAAGCACGGCTCGGTACGCGCATTGGATGAGTGCGCCTTGCCATCCAATGACGCGCGTGGTCTCATACCCTGAAAACGACGCCAATGGCACAGTCACTTGGATCTCCTGGCCCTTGCGCAGAATGCACATGTCCACTTGGCCGACGTCGTCGGATTTGGCCGTTTCTGTTGTTGTCGTGGAAGAGGTCGTGGTGGCTGCCGACAAGACTTTTGTCAAATCCGACAAGCGCGTCATCAATTGGCCTTGGATCGACAGCAACACGTCGCCCACTTGCAATTGCTTTGCCAGCGGCCCGTGCTCGTCCAACAGATTCAACACATACAGCAATGTGAATCGCGATGCGCCACTTTTCTCGATGCGTTGCACCCACGCATCTGAAAGCCCGAGTGTGCGCGCCGCAGCAAGGCGCATTGTCCAGAATTCGGCATCCAATCCACGGAAATCGAGGCAAAGACCTTGGCAATCATCGAGCGACTCGGCATTCTCAATCTTGGACATCAATTTGTCGAGTGTGGGCACCACAAGCGATGCGGCAAGGCCAGACATGAACGAAGTGTCCTTTGCTTTCTCATTTTGCGTCGAATAACTTGTCCAGAGCGCTTGCACCTTACCGTCCTTATCGATCAGCAAGCCACCGTGCAGATTGTTCAGCGAGGGGTCGTCAATGCTGATGCCTTCGACATTGACGGCGCGCCATCGCGGCGGCGAGCATTCGCGCGTGCCAATGTTGCTGATGCTACTGATGGTCACGTTCTTTTGCGTCGGCGCGTGGTCGTTGTTCAAGCCAACAAATGTGCAATTATCGCCTTGCTTGAGTTCCACGTCCGAAAACACGAGCGGCTTGGCCGGCGTGTCGCCAATGAGCGTCGGATCGTAGGTGATGAGCGCATAATTGTAAAACGGATGCAGCAGCACGAGCTTGCCCGGGATGATGATGCTGTTGGCAAACGTGATGAAGATATCGCCCAGACTGATGGGGATGGTGTCGCGATCGCACAAAACCAGAGGATACTTGCCCGTTGCCACCACGTAACCCATCCCGTAGAATTGCGTCGCCTTCATCCCATCCACCAAATATGGCAAATAAAAGTCAATGGCCACAAACGATGGCATCAGGGTCTGTGCCAATGCCAAAGATTCCGCCAATGGCGGGAACGACGCCGTCGACGGCTGGTACGCCAGCTTGGACGGCGGCGGCGGCATGCGCTGGTAGTCCCAGACACCCGTCACGTCTTTTTGAGACGCAATTGAGAAAAAAAAAAGTAGAAAGAGGAAAAAATGAGAAAAAAAAAAAAGTGAAAAAAGTGAAAAAAACGCAAAAAAATAAAAAAAATACCATTGCGGACGGCGAGCCGGAATAAATGCCAATGGCGGTCGACGTGCATGATCATGACCTTTTCCTTGTAGGCCTTGTGAAGCGCGTAAAAGCAGAGTGGGACGCGTGCGCCATCGGGTAGAGTGTTCATGGCCTGGATAAAGGCGTCGAGATTGGGTGTTGGGATGTTGTTGACGCTGGTGATGATGGATTTGCGCCAGGCGCTTGCGCTGGCCAGCATGTGGCCGGACGTGGCCACGTACACGCCACGCACGGGCTGCGAGTATCCCTTGGCCAGCTGGTACGACAAATCGTGGACAACACCGCCGCCAATTTCCACAAATTTGTCTGGCGTAATTGAGTGCAGATCCTGGACAGTCACGGTGACGTCCATTGTCTTTTTTCCGCGGCACAGCGTCAGAACGACATCTTTGCCCACAGAATCATCCAGAACTTCGAATAATGCAATAAAATGCGGCACCATGTTGCCATTGCAGCCCAAGAGGATATCGCCGGGGATCAGGCGCTGGTCGGCAGGCCCGTCGGGCAGCACAGAACGCACCACGAGCATCCCTGTTTCGTCGGGGAACTTTGCACGGATTTTCTCTTCGAGAGGCGCCTTTAGGCCCAGTCGTCGCACCTCGTTGTACGGCAAATACTCGAATTCTGCCTGCAACGTGCCACGCGGCACCGTTTGGCCCTGTTGCACGTACGACAGGGCGCGCTTCACGCGGTCCAAAGGCAGATAGTAGCTGGATGACGCGCGACTGGCGCCTCCGGCATTCAATGCAACTGCATGCCCATCAATGTCCAAAACAGGGCTGCCCGACGACCCGCCGCTTGTCCCCGATGCTGCTTGCAGGTAAAACGTGTTGAAATCGTTGTATTCACCCACACCATACTCGGGTGCCCTATGAAAAAAATGATTTTTTTTAAAAAAAAAAAAGGCTGTCAAACGCGGTCCTTTTACGCGTTTTTTCTTTTTCTTGTCTTACCGACGGTCCAAACGCGCCAATGTGCCCGCCAGAATACTAAGCTTCTCACCAGCGTCATTGCTAATCATCGTCATAAAAAAAAGTGAGCCCAAAATACTGAATTCACGAGAAATGGTCCATTTTTACCCAACGACACGAATATCAAGGCCGACGCGTGCGCGCTCTGGGCTCAATTCGATCTCCTCAAGCTCCATGAACTTGATCTTGCTTGGATCAAACTATAAAAGGCAATTGGATGGGCGTTGGTAAAAAAGAAAAATAGACAAAAAAAAAAAAAAAAGCAAGGAGTGAGCAGATGAATGCCTCCATTATTGCTGCGGCTCCTTACTCTCATAAAGCCAAAGTCATGCACAGGATCGCGGTACACGGGAATCAAGGGCACTTCTTCATAGTTGGTCAACACGGCCTGAGCCACAATGGGTGCTGGCGACACGACATGGCGGTTCGTCAGCAGGATACCTTGCTTGGCGTCGACAATGAAGCCCGTCGCGGTATAGGTGCCTTTTTTTTCAGAAAAAAGTGTAAAAAATGGGCCATTGACACGATGCCTTTTTTTTTTTTTTACCTGATGTTTCCGTGTCAAAGCTGCGGACATGGCTTGCCTTGATCGAGATGATGGCCTTGATGGCCTTTTCGAGGGTGGGTTCCCAAGTCTTGGCCTTGTAGGGCACAGCGCTAATGTACTCTGGATTAGGGCCCATGAAATTAACGCCATATGCCAGCGATTTCGAGCGTCCGCGCAGCCATGCCGGCGAGTGTTGCTGCGATTTTTGCTGGTGGTGCCGCATATCCGACGGGAATTGCTCAAAGTGGGTGACCGCCTCGGTCAGGCTATCTCGGTGCGCTTGCAAATTGGTGCGCACTTGCTCCGCTTGCTTGGGCGCCGGCGAGTCCACGGGGCCACGCGGCACGGGCGACGCATACAGCGAGCTATCTGGCGTCACTGTCAAAGGGTGCTGGGTGTCGTCGTCGTTCATCTTTGCTGAGAAGAAAAAAAAAAAGAGAAAGGCAAAAAAAAGGCAAAGAAAAAAAAAGAGTGGAAAAGAACGAGAGCGAGGGAAAAAAAAAAAAAAATCTAAAAAAATCGTCTATGACAAGGGAGGAGGATGCATGTGCACTTTGAAATCGCTCTTTTTTTGTTGAGAATTGGAGCGTCCTTGTTTCAAATCATGCAGAAACGCGCGAGCCAATGATGTGCCTTTTAAAGAAAAATAGAGCAATTGCACGCATATGAACGCTTTTCACGTCGCTTTTTATTGGGGCGCCTTTTTTATTGTACTATACAGAGAGGGGGAGAGAAGAAAAAAAAAGCAATGGAGGGGGGGACGCGTCTATTGTATTTAGAAGGACTCGCCCTTGGCAATGTTCTTCTTCAAGTCAACCAAGCAGTCCTTGATCAAGTTCTTCTCATAGTCGGAGATCTCGCCGAGGCCGTGGATCTTCTCGACACCATTGGGGCCGAGTTCGACGTTGGACGAGAAGTATTCAATGCCCTGGTCCTTGTACAAGTCGGATTGGACAAAGGTGGGCTCGACAATACCCTTCTTGCCGGCAACAGTGGCCTCCAAGACGGAGTTGGCCATGCGGGCACCAGCATAGGCCATGGAGAGAGTGGCGGAGCCAGTGCCAGCCTTGGCCTTGACAACCTCATCACCACCGAATTGGATGCGGTGGGTCAAGGCATCCAATTCCTCCTTGGTGAACTCAAAGCCGGATTGCGACAAGAGAGGAACAATCGTGACACCAGAGTGACCACCGACGACGGTGACCTTGACGTCCTTGGGGTCCTTGCCCTTGACCTCGGAGACGAAGCGCGACGCGCGCACAACATCGAGCGTGGTCACACCATAGAGACGCTTGGGGTCAAACACCTTGTGCTTCTTGAGCACCTCGGCAAAGATGGGCACAGTCGAGTTGACGGGGTTGGAGATGATCAAGATGTGGGCCTTGGGGCAGTACCTAAGTGCGGGAAGTGGTAAAAAAAAAATAAGGGTCAAAAAATGCGTAAAAATGAACAAAATCCTGTTTTCCTCGCCTTTTTCGGTACAATTTGTCCCCACCTTCTCAATTTCTCCCTCTCACACACAAAGACGCGCGCCTTTCCCACATCCCATTCTCAACGGATCACAACTTACTTGGCAGCAGACTCGGCAAGGTTTTGGACAATGGAGGCATTGGTGTTGAACAAGTCATCACGGGTCATGCCGGGCTTGCGGGGAACACCAGCGGGGATGACAACGACGTGGGCGTCCTCGAGAGCGGCCTTCAAGCCATCGTTTTCAGCACCGTGGCCAGTCACCTAGTTTTTTTTAAAAAAAAACAAGGGGACATGAGCCGAATTGTCCTATTTTCCGGTATTTTCGCGCAATTTTTGCCCATTTTCCGCTCGTGCCACGCGTCAATGGGCCCAATAAAAAAATTTTTTTTTACCTTGGAGTTGGTGTTGATGTGGCTCAAGTCAGCGGCAACACCGGGGGCGTTGACGATATCGTAGAGAGCCAAGTGGGAGACGTGGGGGTTCTCCTTGAGCAACAGGGAGAGGGGCTGGCCAATGCCACCGGCAGCGCCGAGGACGGCAACCTTGGACAGGTTAGCGGCAGAGGTGGAGAAGGCGCGCTTGGCGGCAAAAGAGGCAACACGGGTGGCAGCGAACATTTTTTTTATATGGGAGGGAAGAAGAAAAAGAAAAAAAAAAAGATGAAAAATAAAAATAAAAAACCTGGTGTTTATGAAGCTTGCAGGCCCAATTTTCTCCGCTCCACCCCAACCCATGCACTGGCAGTCACCGGCTCACCGCCATTGATAATCGGTTTTGCGCCCATTGGCCAACCCTGATCGCGCACATGAAACGTTTTGCCGCCAAACTTTATTTTTATGTTTCCAAGACCAGATCGCTGCCGATGGATGGGCTCACGGCCAATTTGGACTGCAGCGTGCGTATGGCCGCCTTTTGCCCGCAGCTGATCATCCCGCGCCACGTCGTCAGATCGTCTTGAAGCGGATCACGCGCAAGATTTGCCAAAAGGACACCGACAAAGCTAAAATGAAATCAGTGAGCAACGGAGCAAACTTAAAGAATGCCCTTTTTATCGTTTTCCGTTACCTATCGCCTGCGCCCGTGACGCTCAGCACCGTGGACGGGTCCAATGGCTCCGGCGGGATGTACGAAATCGCTTTTTTGGCCTGGCTCACGTACAAGCACCCGTGCTCGCCCAACTTGGTGATGACGTGCGGGATCGTGTGTGACAGGCACCAAGCGGGTTCCAATTGCTGGCGCGCGAGCAAAGGCAGGTCGTCCAGTCGCGGCATTTGCTGCGCGGCAGACAATGGCTGGGCCGACGACGTGTCGCAATGCTCAATCATCGCCTCTAATTCGTATTGATTGGGCGACGTATACGCGATCGCCCGGGTATCGACGTCGCTCGCAAACGCCTTGACCGACTTTGGGATCGACGTGGGCTCGAAAAAGGCTAACAAAAATAAGAAAATGCCCCGTTTTGCCTCATTTTTCCAATTTTTACCTGGAATGCCCAAGGAACGGCACGCTGCCGTAAGCTTGGCCATGGCGGCCGACGTGATGTTACCATCAAAGCACACCAAGGCCGGCTTGTACGATTGAAACACGCTGCTGATCTGGCAATGACACGTAAAAAGGGGCATCAGACGCGCTTTTTCGTGTGTTTTTTCGCGTTTTACCTTGTCTAAATCGAGATGATCAAAGATGGACATGTCAGCCACAGCGCTAAGCAGCTGGCCGTCCGCAGTGTGGAATGCATTGTACACCTAATCATACAGAAAAAAAAGAAGAAAAAAAAGAAAAAATGCACAGAAAATGAGAATGTTGTGCCATTGAACACGTGATATATTTCGTTTTTTACCGCGGATGCGTGACCAGCCGAAGTTTGCAGCAATGCAGTGTCCATATGCATGTCGGCCATGCCTTGCCGAAGCGAGTGGCCGGGCATATCGTCTCCCACAGCCGACAGCAAGATGCTGCGCGCGCCAGCGCGGTGCGCCGCCTCGCATACATTACGCCCCACGCCGCCCAGGGAGTGTTTGACCGTGCCCACCGTCGACGTGTGCAAAAAACCTTTGACACTATGTGTTGTCGCCGTAATATCGAGTGCGACGCCTCCAACCACGATCAACTATAAGGAAACCCACCAGGCAAATGTCAGAAAGACTTTGTGCAATGCACACACATGATCTGCACTTACTGGTCGCATAGAAAACGAGTGAAAAAAAGGAGAAAAAAGGAGAGAAACACGAAAACGCGTAAAAACGTGACAAAAAGCAAGAAAGAAAGAGGGTGAGAACAACCGCGCTCCCTTTTATGGCAACCATTGGCTCATTCAATGGTGGAGAAGCAGCAAATAGATGCCACTGGGATCATCAAAAGGGCTATCGATAGCCATTTCATGGTATGAAAGCGTGAAAAACGACAAATCCTCTCATTTTTTTTTTCAAAAGAAAAGAAAATTGACATTGCATGAACAATGAAAAAAGCGACCCTTTGATCTGCTGAATGGGATTGGGGCCTGCTCCCCCCTCTTGGTCTTTGTGTAACATTACAATTGTGAACTGAAAAAAAAGGGGGAGTGGCGCCCCAGGCCAGTCAATTGGCCCTTGATGGGGGGCAAAACCACGCCATGAATGAAACGGAAATGACGTGGAAACATGAACACGACTCATCGAGTCACGGGGAATATGACGTCCATTAAGAGAGGTAGAAAATAAAAAATGAAAAATGCAAAATAAGCCTATTTGGTGTGTGTGTAAATTCTGACGCCATGACAACAGGGCGGAGGGAGGAGGCTCAATTTGACTTGAAAAGAAAAAAAGGGGGAAAATCCAAGAGTTGCCTCTTTTCTTCTTGTTTCTTTCTTCATCGACACCCTTTTTTTGTTTTTTTCTTCTTTTTCAGTGGGTGCTCTCCCATCTTGCTCTTTATTTTTTTTTGTTCTCGCAGCACGCTCTCCTTGTCCTTTTTGCTAGCTGTGGTCGCCACTCATTGCTTTGCCCCTTTTCATCTCCCTCTTTTTTTAAGCTTGCAGCCTTTAAACGCTTTGCTTCGCCCCCCTTCCGCCGTCTCTCTTGTTTGTTTAGATATTTTTTGTTTATATGTCACACTCTGGCTCGCCTCAACCTTCGGCCGAGTCGCCTTCTATTGTCATTGTCAACACGGACAGCCCTATGGAAGTGGTAAGATTATAAAATTGCGCTCTTTTTCGCGGATTGTCGAGCGGATGCTCATTTTTGGCTCGTTTTAGACAAAGGGCCGTGCCGGCGGTGTTGCCTTTATGCACCAAGTTGGCGCCCTCAATCGCTTGAAAAACGCGCCAAAGGACCAAATACCCATCAGCAAGACGCCACGCCGCCAAAAGTCCTCGCGCTTCTACGTCACGGAAAAAGTGCAATTGGAGCGCACGCCGCCCTTCCATGGTAAGAGTCGCAGCAGCGTCAAAAAGCATGCAATTGTTGGCCGCCCGCTCATCCCTCCCTCCTTTTTTTTTTTTTTTTTTGCTTGTTTTTAGAGGTGCCGCCGCATATGCGCCAAGATCTGTTCATCCAAAAGATCCGTCAATGCATGGTGGTGTTTGATTTCAGTGATGCATCGTCGGAACTCAACGAAAAGGAGATCAAGCGCAACACGTTGCAGGAAATCCTCGAGTACATCATTATGAATCGCGGCGTCCTCACCGAGGCGGTGTATCCCGAGATCATTCACATGGTAAAAAGGCAGAAAAAAAATCGGACTGGGTGACGGGAGCACGGCCAACTGGACTCACAATTCGTCTTTTTTTTTTTTTATCTTAGTTTGGCATCAATTTATTCCGTCCCATCCCGCCGCAGGTCAATCCCTTTGGCGATGCCTTTGATCCTGAGGAAGATGAGCCTGTTTTGGAATTGGCATGGCCACACCTGCAAATCGTGTACGAATTCTTTTTGCGCTTCTTGGAATCACCGGAATTCAACATCAATTTTGCCAAAAAGTACATTGACCACAAGTTCATCCACCAGGTAAGCTCAATTTTGACGGAAAATCGAGAACGAGAGAGCCAATGGAGCTGATTGCGATTTCATTTATAATGTAGCTGCTCGACCTGTTTGACAGCGAGGATCCGCGCGAGCGCGACTTTTTAAAGACGACGCTGCACCGAATATACGGCAAATTCCTGAATTTACGTGCATTCATCCGACGCTCGATCAGCCACATCTTTTTCCAGTTCATTTACGAGACGGAGCGACACAATGGGATTGCAGAGCTGTTGGAGATTCTGGGCAGCATCATCAATGGGTTTGCGCTGCCACTCAAGGAGGAACACAAGACGTTTTTGACACGTGTGCTCATCCCCTTGCACAAGGTCAAATCCCTCGGCGTCTACCACCCGCAGCTGGCTTACTGCGTCGTCCAGTTCCTTGAAAAGGACCAGGCACTCACAGCCGAGGTCATCATGGGCCTGCTCCGCTATTGGCCAAAGGTCAACAGCCCAAAAGAAGTCATGTTCTTGAATGAACTCGAGGAAATCCTCGACATAATCGAGGTTTGTGAGTTCCAGCGCATCATGGTCCCGCTTTTTGCCAAGCTAAGCCAGTGTGTCTCCAGCCCACACTTCCAGGCAAGGGGAAAAGAAAAACAACACGGAAAAGCGCGTGAAAACGCACGATTTCTAAAATTTCACGCTTTGTTTAGGTGGCCGAGCGCGCCTTGTACTATTGGAACAATGACTACATTGTCAGCTTGGTCGCGGAGAACATTCAATCCATCATGCCCATTGTATTCCCTGCTTTATATCGCACGTCCAAGTCGCATTGGAATAAGACGATCCTTGGCCTCATCTATACCGCCCTCAAGCTCTGCATGGACATCAATCCTGCCTTGTTTGACGAATGCGCCAACCAGTACAAGATCCAGCGCCAGCTGTATGTTGCCCAATTGCCACGCAAAAAAAAAAAAAAAGATCGCATTCCACTCATGTTTCCTTGTTTTTTTTCGCAGTGAACGCAAGCGCCAAAAGGAACGCGAAGAACACTGGAGGCTTCTCAAGAATAGAACGGAGCCAATCTCTGCACCTTCGTCTCATATCGCCGACCCAGTCTTCTCATTCCCGCCCAAACAACAAGGTAAAGCGTGTCTGAAAATGAAAGCAGCGCGTTTTGTTGACGTGTTTTTCGTTCTTTTAGAGGATATTGACGATCTCGATGAAGCCGAGGACACGCAGATGGATGTCGATGACGAATTGGACCAGTCGGAGCCATGCCAAGACGAACAGGACCATCCCGAGTCCACAGATGATCACAAAGACATGGTAACAGAAGCGATTTTCTCATACCTCTACCTTCCTCTGACCTTCCCTCCTATTTTTAGCAACAATTCGAGCCGGATCAACAGCACTATCAACAGTTCAGGCGAAAGAGCATCATTCCATTGGATGAAATGGTAAAAAAGCGCACAAAAAAAAAATGAGGTCACTGGGAACAAATGCCATTTTTTTTCTTTTAGGTGTACGACGAATTGACGCGACACGTCAGTCTGGATGAGGTGCTCAATCAGGGCCCACCAGTCACGCCCACAAGCGAGACAATGAATGGATGAATGGATCAACAATGAATTACTTCTGTTTTGTCGATCCTCCCCCGCCCTCTCTCCTTTCTCCCTCGTTTGATTGTGTATTCATCTTCCTCCCATCTTTACTTCCTTTTGACCTTTTTTTTTTTCTTGTGGAATACTTTTTTTTAAAAAAATAAAAATGAATGAGCTATGCAGCCATGTTTCCTTGTACGCATCAATCTGGCATTGTCAGAGCGTGTGCCTTTAAAACTTGAACTTTGATGAAGATTGTGCGCCAGGTTAGTCGTGTGCTGCACATTTACAACAACGATTAAGTATGTGGCTGCCGAGAAAATAGCAAATGAAGTATTTTTGGTGTATTTTGATTGCTTGTCAATGAATATATGCAATCCGCAAAATATTTTTCTTCAGACATGTGGATCCGGCGCTGCTCGTATGAATGAGCCCACCCCGGGAGATCTGTGATCACTGGATGGAGCGCAATGATAGGTTTCGAAAATGACGAATTTTTCAAGGGGAACAGCCGACCACCGGGAAATGGTGGAGTTTAGGTCTCTTGATCGCCACGCCGTTCACACATAATGTAAATGTTCTTCATTTACCGATAAAAATGCTATAAAAAACTGGAATCTATTCATTCGTTTTGGCGTAAACTGCGATTTTCTGCAAATTTTCAGCTCAAGGTCAAGTCGACGAAAATTGGATATGAAGCCATAAAACAAAGATCACCAGAATGAGCATGACTCACTGGATACGTGGGTATCAATGATCAATGAAAAAAGTGATTTTTTGCCATTTTTGACACGGGTTCAAAATCATATATAATTTTCGACGCGTGAAAAGCCACGTCTAGCGCCAATTTAGACGCGTCTGTTTTTAATCACTCATGCGTCTGGAGTCTCTATTGCTTATGGACGCGTCAGGGCGGCTCCAGGGACGCGTTTTCGTTGAGATATTCGTATTGTAAAAGTTAAATCCAAAATCACGCATTTCTCATCAGCAAGCAGATCAACTACACTCTTTTTTGGCATTTCTCGTCGTTTCACCATGAAGCCTTTGTTGTGTACAAGTTTGGTTTAATTCTGAGGACCCAGATTTTCATTTTCTCTCCAGACGCTCGAGAAGTCTAAAATTTGATTTGCCTGTCGTGCACCACAACTCCTGTTTGACAGTTGCACGTCTCATTCCACCCGACAGCCCAGGACGTACGTTCACGTTGCGTCGTGTTTTGGGGCGTCGCGGGTGCCCAATGGCATGATCATGTTAAATTTTGTCTAAAATTAAATGCTTATAAGTAACTTGACGAATTTGTCTCCTATTACTTTGAAACCGGTGCCATTAGAAAGGGCCAGGCCTGCTTCCTTTCAGGTAAAGGTGTGTGCAAAACATACTCAAAGCATGTGAGCCATGCATTTTTACGCACGTGTCGGCTACAACCTTCATCTAGACCCCTTTTTGATGGCACTCGTTGTCTGAGTACCTGACGAGAGAGTAAAATCTGTCTTTCTCTATGTTTTCAACGTTTCCATGGAAATAAGCTTGATGCAAAATCGAGAGATTTTAATTTTTATATTACTTCTTATTATTTAAGGACTTGACATCTTTATTAAATTAAGAGACAATTTAGCTGGAGAGTCCTGAATATGACTCCTACTGGCTCTTTTGCTCCTTCAGAGCCTCGCGACGCGATTTGCTCTTGGGGTCAAAGTAAGGCACCTCGGCTTGGGGCGTGACACGGAACCCATAACTATGATTTAAAAAAAAAGCATGTGAATTAGCCTGGCGCTTCCCTCAACGATTTTTCTCTTACCGAGTCGCAATGCCCTCGTAATCAGCGACGGCACAGTGATTCGTGACGCGATTGTCCCAAATGGCTAAAAAATACAGAAAAAAACCAAAATTTGGGAATGAGTTTGGTTTAACGGCTATTGACTCCTTTTGCAAGCACTTACCAACATCACCAGGCGACCACTTGTGGCGCACTTGGAAGTCTGGTTACGAGAAGAAAGAAGGTGAGCATGAAAACAATCAACGTGTTCAATTCGCGTGAATTCGTGTCGTGCTATTTTTTTCTTTAAAAAACCTACCATAGCCGCCAGACAGGTGCTCATACAGAAGCTTAAGAAGCGCATCGCTCTCGTGCTTGCGCAGGCCAACAATGGAGCGCGTGAAATTGGGCTGGACAAAGAGGGACTTCCAGCCGGTGACGGGATGCGTGCGGATCACGGGATGGATGGTGTCCTTGGGCAATTCACGGCGCAGCGGGATGCCCGTCGACTCGGAAAAGCGCTCAAAGAGATCCCCGCTGTGTGTCGCGCTGAGACCCTCAAGGAATTGCTTGAGCGCAGGCGACAGGCGGTCATACGCCTCATAGCCACTATACCAAATCGTGTCGCCACCAACGGCAGGAATCACCTCCAATTTCAAGAACGTCAGACCAGCTGGCTGCTTCTCAAACGTGATGTCACTGTGCAAAGCTATAAAAAAAGCAAGAAAACGTGAGATTTTGCGTTTTTGGCTTTTCAGTGATCCTTTTATTACTGCTTGCACTGGGCAAACCATCGCGCTGGTCGCGATATTTTCGCACGCTGCACAACAAGCGAAGAAAAAAAGAAAAAAAAGAAAAATGAGACCAATTGGATGGTAAAACTTCTCAAAGTTTGCATTTTTGCTTACCTGTCAGGATCACTGTAAATGCTCAGAGCATATTGATTTTTTTCTTCGTGGCCAGCAATGGGGTGATGGTGCAGACGACCTACAAAGCAAGTGTAAGTATCAATCAACGCGCGAATGACGCGTCGCGTCTCATTTTTCTTTGTTTCTACCATAGTGCTTGCCCAGCTCGACAAGCTGGTCAGATTCAATGTCTTGGTTTTTGAAAAACACGACGCCACGCTCGGCAACAAGCAGTGCCAGGTCGTTCTTTTGCTGCTCGGTCAATTGCGACAATTGAATGCCGTGGATGTCAGTGCCAATGCTGGGGGTCACGTCCACGACCTGTGACGCTTGCTCCAAAATGGACGCTTTCTTGGGATCAGCATGATGACCGGGGTCGTGGTGCTCATAGACTTCCAAGGGAGGGTACACCACGCGGGGGAACGTCTAAGAGAGCGGTGTTGGTGTCAAAAACGCAAATGTCCGGCGCAGTTCCCTTGCCATTGACTTTTTCTTACCACTTTCTTGTCAGAGCCTTGGATGTCCAATTGGTGCACAATGTCTGTGACATGCTCGATTGGGATGGTTTCAGTATTGGGGGCCATATTGTACGTGTTTTTCTTGAAAGAATGAATAAAACAAGAAAAAGCGAGAAATACACGACAGCTGATACTGCTTTTTATATGCGCAACTCGCGTCGTAAACTCCGCAGCACTTTCCCCAGGGGCGCCGAACATTCCGGTTGCCTCTTTTGGGGCGCAATTGCCACCCCATTGCCAGGAATGGCGCCATTCAGCCCCGCAGCTGGTGCAAACTCGTATTTAATTGACGCCATCAGCATCGGCCAGCGAGGACACAAAGCAGTGTTCTCTCACACCATTGTTCTCTGCTTGTGCGGCGTACATGGAGATAAAAAAAAATAAAGAACACTGGCTTTTGATTTCTTTTTTTTGAACATTGGGATTAGGCCGTTCAAGCCGAGTCTATGATCCACGGGTGCATACACGAATGAACACTATTCTCTGCGACGCGTCAACAACATATTTTTCCGTCAAAAGCCATATGGGGAATCTTTTTGCCCTTTTCTGCATGAGAAAATATAAAAAAGATCGCATCTACGCGCGATCCACGACCCAATCAGACTGATCTGATAGCCCGATGCCACCATTGTGTTGCCATCTTGAGCAATCGCGTCACAAGAGCTCACTTGTATGTGTCGAAATAGAAAAAAGGAAAGAAAGAAAGCTATGACGCCCATCTAAGTCCTTCGGTACTAATTAGAAGCGTTTACAAAGGTAAACCGCGTCAGTGTTGCGTCAATCTCGAAGAGAAAAAGCAACAAGCTGCACGTTGCGCGTCATTCCAGGCGCGTGCGATACCGATTTCGAGCAATCGTTGCTAAATTTATACAAGGCGCCGCAGCGTCCCGCATTTGTGCGCCTGGACCCGATTTTTTGGTGCTGCGTCCTTGTCTCGGACACGTCAGTCACCCCAGTGGCAATCTTTCTGGACGTTGTGATGGAAAAGATAATCTTTTGTGCCCTATTTGTAAAAGCCGCGCGGCGTCTCTCCCACGAGATACAATAGAGTGCGTTTGAGGTACCCTTTTCTCATAAAGGCTATCTACACGTAGGCTAGTCGCGGCGGATGGGCAGTTGTACTTGCGAACTGTGGGCCGAAATTTGCGTGGGAACTCGTTTCGAGGTTTCAACATGCGCTGCATTATCAAGTTCATAAAAGGTTGCAGATAAAAAGGAGAGTCTATAGTACCTGTCCGAGACCTCGTTTAAGTTTTCTCACATTTAAAACATCTGATCTTTAGGCATTTGCGACTGACCTATTTCAAAGTGTTAATCAATCGGCTGGACGATTCTCGTTACACGGCGTGTGAAGTCAGGGCAAAATGCAAAGCGGAACAGTCAAGCTCCGATGTAAAAAGTGTCAAGCAAAAGATATCATGCAATTCCAAGAAGCAAAAATCACGAACTTTGCGCAAAAAAAGCAATAATCTTCCAAATCGAGTACAAGTCAATAGATGTACGGGTAAATTCAATTTTTTCTTGTTTGATTTACACAATCGCATAGGTTAAAAGATTTCAGCTATGATATATTTGATATTGAGCTATGTAGGCAGGCAAATGCAACAATCTACAAAAGTTCACCATATTTTGTAAGCAGTGGATCATTCTTGAGCGCATCTGCTCCGGGAACCTCGACGGTTATGAGCATAAACACGTCGCCAGAGTCCTTTTTCTGCCTCATAAACGAGAAGGCGGGCGGTAAGGAGGTCTCTGTGCCGTTGCCGTCAGTGTAATTACTTGGTTTACCCCAGCCAAAGTCGAGTTTGGGGCCATCGAGGTCGAATTTGCACCAGTTTGTGACGAATATGTCGGTGACACAGGAGGTGCGGCCGGGCACTAGAATACCGGGGTTCTCAAGGAACGCAAGGTGACCACTGATTTCCTTCTGCGACAGTCGCTGCTTGATGTGATTTCGGATGGCGACGGCGGCGCGCGACGCAGCGGTAGCCGTGGGCGACATGAGATCCGCTCGCGACACTGGTACTACCAACGCTATGATGGCGTTGCCGAAATAGCGCCCATTCGCCATGTCGCCGCGCAACGCCTGTTCGCGGATGTCCGCCAACAGGACAATCGTCTCGACGCTGTGGTCTGCTGGCGTGCGCCGCGTGAACCCGACTTGACCCGTCTGGCGCTCGACTTTACTCGTCTCGCGCGCGCGGGTGACCGCGCCGCTGATCAGGACCGTCAGCGCATCGCTGGTCGAAATCCACATTTCGTCGTCGTCCGGCGCCAAGTCGCGCTTCAGCTGCGCCACCTTGGCAGCAGGCACGTACCATCGCGTTGTCGTCGAAGGCGCCGGCGCCACCTGCACTGTATCTTGAGAGCTGTCCCCGACTGTGATGCCAGGTGGCACCATCAGCTTGCCACTATGGGGCGCAAAAAAACGCTGTGGTGTACGCGTCCAATCGTCAGGGATCTTTGTATAGTCAACTTGCTCGCCGCGCGTCAGTCTTGCCCAAAGCTCCACAAAATCAAGGAAGCCTCGCAAATCGCACACTAGGTGATTCATGGACGACGCTATGACCATGGTGCCGCACGAAAACTTGGCAAATATAATTAAAAAAAGAGTCATTGACATTCTTTTGTGCATTTCCCCGTGGTTTTTGTACTTACTATGGTCACTTTAGCGGCAAAAATAGGGGAATCGAGTTGCACCATCAAACCCTGACGTGGAGACAGATCCTCGCTGTCACCCTCGTAGGGACCATCACGCGTCTCGATAATCAAGGGCGTTGCCTGCAAATGATTGTCGTCCAAGGCAATGAATTTACAGCCGTCATCCTTGGTGATAACCGTGCCATTGACCGGAGGATATAGCTCAAGAGCTTCAGCCAGGGCCCTTTTGAGCTTGTCGATGCATTCTGCGGGCGACGCCGGCGTCATGAATGTCAGATGGCTGCGAATTTGAGTACAAGTGGAAAAAACGTCAATACTATGCAGCTTGATTTCAGACGGAGCGGCTGGGCGGCCGTGTTTATTGCTTGGAAGCACTGCAAAAGTTTCGAGCGACATGAAGTAAAATGAGGGCCAACAATGTCGAAATGGTTCGTTCAAAAAATGACGGCCCTTTTAAGCTTACATCAAGATGATCTCAGGCAGCAGCTGACGTCCTGCCAATTCCAAGCCGGCCATCAACCGGCTTCCCCTCCTTACTCGCTGATTGAACACCACGAAAAAAAAGGGTCGCAGAGTGCCTCATGATGTGCTCTAAAAAAAATAATTATAAAAGGGCACCACAACGATTCGCTGCGAAACATTAATTTGTTTGTTGGCATGATCAGTGGTCGAGTATGCAGCCGCACTCGGTCCGTTACTTTAATCGATTATATCGCTCACACTGCTATTCGTGGTCCGGAAAACAATGATTTTATTTTTGGCACGTCGAACGTGCTTGCTTTTATTTATGCCCATAGCATGTTTTCGTTGAATTGTGTATGTGGCAGAAAAGATACCGACATCCCGGTCGGGGTACTCTCTGACAATGAAACGAGGCGATCACGTTCATGCGAAGTCCGTGAGGCTTCCCGAAACACCGTTACCTCGTGATCCAAGATCTCTTGCAGATTGCTGAAAATGGCAAAACCGAACACTGTCCACTTGGTGATGATGTCAGCATCAACGGCTGGATTGAATCAATGTAAAGAGAACAATTGCGATTTGAGCGCGTTTTTGGCGTTTTCATGTAGTACCCACTGCTGTTCAATATGCTGAAGCGCATCAAGCTCGCTGTGCACTTTTCATACCTCGGTTAGTCGCATGATATGCAATAAAAAAATGAGAGTCAATTAGACGGTTGTGAAAACCGTGCCGATTTTAGCGTATTTATGGTTTTATCCATTGTTTGCCAATGAAATTCATAACCAACTGAAATATAAGCACTTTGAGCCGATGCTTCTAGGCAGCTTCATTATGATCCTATTGATCAAAAACGGGTTTCGCCGCCAATGCCGCCAAATTCAAAGTGGAGATGCTGGAATTCTGTGAGCACGTGATCAAAATCAAGGCCCTCCGTTGCAGGCTCTCCATTGGCCGCCACAAAGTCCATGCGGCCTTGTAAATGACGTAAAATCGCGGTAGGATTTAGTGTCCGCCTTTGCTGCATCCTGCTCAAGGAAATGCACCTGTCCGTGATCTCGAGCAAGTTGGCGTGTACAAAAAGTGGCGCATTGCGAACTGTTGCGTAGGATGGCGGCGCAAATTGCAGCATCGTGTGACCGCAGAAATCGCCCGTCACCTCTTGCATGCTATGTAGCCATTGCCCGAAACACAGGAATATCTGATTTTTTTATTGTCATTTGGTCATAACCTAGCTCGTTTTCCCTGGAAATAATGCCCTATTGGCTCTTTTGCTCCTTCAGAGCCTCGCGACGTGATTTGCTCTTGGGATCAAAGTAAGGCACCTCGGCTTGAGGCGTGACACGGAAACCATATCTATGATATTGGGGGGAAATGCGTGTTGATTAGCCTGACGTTTCTTCTTTTAATTTTTTTTTCTCTTACCGAGTCGCAACGCCTTCGTAATCAAAGATGGCGCAGTGATTTGTGACGCGATTGTCCCAAATGGCTAAAAGTACAAAGAAAAAATAAAATTGAGATATTAGCTTGACTCTGCGTCCATATAGTCCTTTGTAGGCTTTTACCAACATCACCAGGCGACCACTTGTGGCGCACTTGGAAGTCTGGTTACAAAAAGAAGGAGTGTGAGCGGTAAACAAAACGTTCAATTCGCGTGGGGCCGCGTGGTGCTTTTTTTTTCTTTAAAAAACTTACCGTATCCACCGGACAAGTGCTCAAAGAGAAGCTTGAGAAGTGCATCGCTCTCGTGCTTGCGAAGGCCAACAATGGAGCGTGTGAAACCAGGCTGGACATAGAGGGATTTCCAGCCGGTGACGGGATGCGTGCGGATGACCGGGTGGACGGTGTCTTGGGGTAATTCGCGGCGCAGAGGGATGCCCGTTGCCTCAGAGAAGCGCTCAAACACGTCGCCGCGGTGCGTCGCGCTGAGACCCTCAAGGAATTTCTTGAGCGCAGGCGAAAGACGGTCATATGCCTCATATCCGCTGTACCAGGCCGTGTCACCACCAACAGCAGGAATCACCTCCAATTTCAAGAACGTCAGACCAGCTGGCTGCTTCTCAAATGTAATGTCGCTGTGCAAAGCTAATAGCAAAAAGTAAAAAAGCAAGGAGAATATGAGATTTTGCTTTTTTTTTCGTGGCTCTTGTATTACTGCTTGAACTGGGCAGGGCCTCGCGCTGGCCACGGAATTTCTGCGAGCTGCAAAATAAAATCAAGAAATGGGATTAGTTGAATGGCAAAAGTCTACATTGCATTTTGTTTTGCCTACCTTGCAGGATCGCTGTAGATGCTCAGAGCATATTGATTCTTTTCTTCGTGACCAGACACGGGGTGATGGTGCAGACGGCCTACGAAGCAAGTATAAGTACCAATCAACGCGCGAATGACGCGTCGCGTCTCATTTTTCTTTGTTTTTACCATAGTGCTTGCCCAACTCGACGAGCTGGTCAGAGTCAATGTCTTGGTTTTTGAAAAAGACGACGCCGCGCTCGGCAACGAGAAGCGCCAGGTCGTTCTTTTGCTGCTCGGTCAATTGCGACAATTGAATGCCGTGGATGTCAGTGCCAATGCTGGGGGTCACGTCCACGACCTGCGATGCTTGCTCCAAAATGGACGCTTTCTTGGGATCAGCATGATGACCGGGGTCGTGGTGCTCATAAGACTTCCAAGGGAGGGTACACCACGCGGGGGAACGTCTAAGAGAGCGGTGTTGGTGTCAAAAACGCAAATGTCCGGCGCAGTTCCCTTGCCATTGACTTTTTCTTACCACTTTCTTGTCAGAGCCTTGGATGTCCAATTGGTGCACAATGTCTGTGACATGTTCGATTGGGATGGTTTCAGTATTGGGGGCCATATTGTACGTGTTTTTCTTGAAAGAATGAATAAAACAAGAAAAAGCGAGAAATACACGACAGCTGATACTGCTTTTTATATGCGCAACTCGCGTCGTAAACTCCGCAGCACTTTCCCCAGGGGCGCCGAACATCCCGGTTGCCTCTTTTGGGGCGCAATTGCCACCCCATTGCCAGGAATGGCGCCATTCAACCCCGCAGCCGGTACAAACTCGTATTTAATTGACGCCATCAGCATCGGCCAGCGAGGACACAAAGCAATGTTCTCTCACACCATTTTTCTCTGCTTGTGCGGCGTACATGGAGATAAAAAAAATAAAGAACACTGGCTTTTGATTTCTTTTTTTTTTTTTTGAACATTGGGATTAGGCCGTTCAAGCTGAGTCTATGATCCACGGGTGCATACACGAATGAAGACTATTCTCTGCGACGCGTCAACAACATATTTTTCCATCAAAAGCCATATGAGGAATCTTTTTGCCCTTTTCTGCATGAGAAAATATAAAAATATCGCATCTACGCGCGATCCATGACCCAATCAGACTGATCTGATAGCCCGATGCCACCATTGTGTTGCCACCTTGAGCAATCGCGTCACAAGAGCTCATTTATATGCGTCAAAATAGAAAAAAAAGGAAAAAAAAAAAAAGAAAGCTATAAAGCCCATGTGAGCCCTTGGGTACTAATTAGAAGCGTTTACAAAGGTAAACCGCGTCAGTATTGCGTCAATCTCGAAGAGAAAAAGCAACAAGCTGCACGCTGCGCGTCATTCCAGGCGCGTGCGATACCGATTTCGAGCAATTGTTGCTAAATTTATACAAGGTGCCGCAGCGTCCCGCATTTGTGCGCCTGGACCCGATTTTTTGGTGCTGCGTCCTTGTCTCGAACACGTCAGCCTCCCCAGTGGCAATCTTTCTGGACGTTGTGATGGAAAAGATAATCTTTTGTGCCCCATTTGCAAAAGCCGCGCGGCGTTTCTCCCACGAGATGCAATAGAGTGCGTTTGAGGTCCCCTTTTCTCATAAAGGCTATCTACACGTAGGCTAGTCGCGGCGGATGGGCAGTTGTACTTGCGAACTGTGGGCCGAAATTTGCGTGGGAACTCGTTTCGAGGTTTCAACATGCGCTGCATTATCAAGTTCATAAAAGGTTGCAGATAAAAAGGAGAGTCTATAGTACCTGTCCGAGACCTCGTTTAAGTTTTCTCACATTTAAAACATCTGATCTTTAGGAATTTGCGACTGACCTATTTCAAAGTGTTAATCAATCGGCTGGACGATTCTCGTTACACGACGTGTGAAATCAGGGCAAAATGCAACGCGCAACGGTCAAGCTCCGATGTAAAAGTGTCAAGCAAAAGATGTCATGCAATTCCGAGAAGCAAAAATCACGAACTCTGCGCAAAAAAAAGCAAGAAATCGGCCAAATCGAGTACAAGTCAATAGACATACGGGTAAATTCAATTTTTTTCTTGTTTGATTTACACAATCGCATAGGTTAAAAGATTTCAGCTATGATATATTTGATATCGAACTATGTAGGCAGGCAAATACAACAATCTACAAAAGTTCACCATATTTTGTAAGCAGTGGATCATTCTTGAGCGCATCTGCTCCGGGAACCTCGACGGTTATGAGCATAAACACATCGCCAGAGTCCTTTTTCTGCCTGATCAACGAGATGGCGGGCGGCAAGGAGGTCTCTGTGCCGTTGCCGTCAGTGTAGTGGCTTGGTTTACCCCAGCCAAAGTCGAGTTTGGGGCCATCTAGGTCGAATTTGCACCAGTTAGAGACGAATATGTCGGTGACACAAAAGGTGCGGCCGGGCACTAGAATACCGGGGTTCTCAAGGAACGCAAGGTGACCACTGATTTCCTTCTGCGACAGTCGCTGCTTGATGTGATTTCGGATGGCGACGGCGGCGCGCGACGCAGCGGTAGCCGTGGGCGACATGAGATCCGCTCGCGACACTGGTACTACCAACGCTATACAGGCGTTGCCGAAATAGCGCCCATTCGCCATGTCGCCGCGCAACGCCTGTTCGCGAATGTCCGCCACTATGACAATCGTCTCGACGCTGTGGTCTGCTGGCGTGCGCCGCGTGAACCCGACTTGACCCGTCTGGCGCTCGACTTTACTCGTCTCGCGCGCGCGGGTGACCGCGCCGCTGATCAGGACCGTCAGCGCGTCGCTTGTCGAAATCCACATTTCATCGTCGTCCGGCGCCAAGTCGCGCTTCAGCTGTGCCACCTTGGCAGCAGGCACGTGCCATCGCGTTGTCGTCGAAGGCGCCGGCGCCACCTGAACTGTATCTTGAGAGCTGTCCCCGACCATGATGCCAGGTGGCACCATCAGCTTGCCGCTATGGGGCGCAAAAAAACGCTGTGGCGTACGCGTCCAATCGTCAGGGATCTTTGTATAGTCAACTTGCTCGCCGCGCGTCAGTCTTGCCCAAAGCTCCACAAAATCAAGGAAGCCTTGCAAATCGCACACTAGGTGATTCATGGACGACGCTATGACCATGGTGCCGCACGAAAACTTGGCAAATATAATTATAAAAAGAGTCATTGACATTCTTTTATGCATTTCCCCTTGGTTTTTGTACTTACTATGGTCACTTTAGCGGCAAAAATGGGAGAATCGGGTTGCACCATCACACCCTGACGTGGAGACAGATCCTCGCTGTCACCCTCGTAGGGACCATCACGCGTCTCGACAATCAGGGGTGTTGCCTGCAAATGATTGTCGTCCAAGGCAATGAATTTAGAGCCGTCATCCTTGGTGATCACCGTGCCATTGACCGGAGGATATAGCTCAAGAGCTTCAGCCAGGGCCCTTTTGAGCTTGTCGATGCATTCTGCGGGCGACGCCGGCGTCATGAATGTCAGATGGCTGCGAATTTGAGTACAAGAGGAAAAAACGTCAAAGCCATGCAGCTTGATTTCAGACGGAGCGGCTGGGCGGCCGTGTTTATTGCTTGGAAGCACTGCAAAAGTTTCGAGCGACATGAAGTAAAATGAGGGCCAACAATGTCGAAATGGTTCATTCAAAAAATGACGGCCCTTTTAAGCTTACATCACGATGATCTCAGGCAGCAGCTGACGTCCTGCCAATTCCAAGCCGGCCATCAACCGGCTTCCCCTCCTTATTCGCTGATTGAACACCACGGAAAAAAAAAGGTCAGAGTGCATCATGATGTATTCTAAAAAAAGATAATAATGCTGTAAAAGGGCACCACAGCGATTCGCTGCGAAACATTGATTTGTCTGTTCGCATGATCAGTGGTCGAGTATGCAGCCGCACTCGGCCCGTTACCTTTCACGATTATATTGCTCACTGCTATTCGTGGTCCGGAAAACAATGATTTTATTTTTGGCACGTCGAACGTGCTCGCTTTTATTTATGGCCATAGCATGTTTTCGTTGAATTGAGTATGTGGCGGAAAAGATACCGACATCCCGGTCGGGGTACTCTCTTACAATGAAACGAGGCGATCATATTCATGCGAAATCCGTGAGGCTTCCCAAAACCCAGTTGGCTCGTGATCCAAGATTTCTGCAGGTTGCTAAAAATGGCAAAACCGAACACTGTCCATTTAATGATGACAGCATCAACGGCTTCAAAATTTAAAGATCGAATCACGTAAAGAGAGCAATTGCGATTTGAGAACGTTTTTGGCGTTTTCATGTAGTACTCACTGTTGTTCAATATGCTGATGCGCATCAAACTTGCTGTGCACTTTTCAGACCTCGGTTAGTCGCATTATATGCAATAAAAAAATAATAGTTGGTTAGAATGTTGTGAAAATCTTGCCGATTTGGAGCGTATTTATGGTTTTAACGATTATTTGCCAATGAAAATGATAACCAACTGAAATATAAGCACTTTGGGCCGATGCTTCTAGGCAGCTTCAATATGATCCGCTTGATCAAAAATGGGTTTGGCCGCCAATGCCGCCAAATTCAAAGTAGAGGTGCTGGAATTCTGTGAGCACGTGATCAAAATCAAGGAGCTCCGGTGCAGGCTCTCCATTGACTGCCATAAAAATCCATGCAGGCGCAGCCCTCGTAAATGACGTAAAATCGCGGTTGGATTTCGTGTCCGCCTTTGCTGCATCCTGCTCAAGGAAATGCACCTTGTCCGTGACCTTGAGCAGGTTGGCGTGTACAAAAAGTGGCGCATTGCGACCTGTTGCGTAGGATGGCGGTGCAAATTGCAGCATCATGTGGCCGCAGAAATCGCCCGTCACCTCTTGCGTGCTATGTAGCCATTGCCAGAAACACAGGAATATCTGATTTTTTTATTGTCATTTGGTCATAACCTAGCTCGTTTTTCCTGGATATGATGTCTATTGGCTCTTTTGCTCCTTCAGAGCCTCGCGACGCGATTTGCTCTTGGGATCAAAGTAAGGCACCTCGGCTTGAGGCGTGACACGGAAACCATATCTATGATATTGGGGGGGAAATGCGTGTTGATTAGCCTGACGTTTCTTCTTTTAATTGGTTTTTTTTATTACCGAGTCGCAACGCCTTCGTAATCAAAGATGGCGCAGTGATTTGTGACGCGATTGTCCCAAATGGCTAAAAATACAAAGAAAAAAATAAAATTGAGATATTAGCTTGACTCTGCGTCCATATAGTCCTTTGTAGGCTCTTACCAACATCACCAGGCGACCACTTGTGGCGCACTTGGAAGTCTGGTTACAAAAAGAAGGAGTGTGAGCGGTAAACAAAATGTTCAATTCGCGTGGGGCCGCGTGGTGCTTTTTTTTTCTTTAAAAAACTTACCGTATCCACCGGACAAGTGCTCAAAGAGAAGCTTGAGAAGTGCATCGCTCTCGTGCTTGCGAAGGCCAACAATGGAGCGTGTGAAACCAGGCTGGACATAGAGGGATTTCCAGCCGGTGACGGGATGCGTGCGGATGACCGGGTGGACGGTGTCTTGGGGTAATTCGCGGCGCAGAGGGATGCCCGTTGCCTCAGAGAAGCGCTCAAACACGTCGCCGCGGTGCGTCGCGCTGAGACCCTCAAGGAATTTCTTGAGCGCAGGCGAAAGACGGTCATATGCCTCATATCCGCTGTACCAGGCCGTGTCACCACCAACAGCAGGAATCACCTCCAATTTCAAGAACGTCAGACCAGCTGGCTGCTTCTCAAATGTAATGTCGCTGTGCAAAGCTAATAGCAAAAAGTAAAAAAGCAAGGAGAATATGAGATTTTGCTTTTTTTTTCGTGGCTCTTGTATTACTGCTTGAACTGGGCAGGGCCTCGCGCTGGCCACGGAATTTCTGCGAGCTGCAAAATAAAATCAAGAAATGGGATTAGTTGAATGGCAAAAGTCTACATTGCATTTTGTTTTGCCTACCTTGCAGGATCGCTGTAGATGCTCAGAGCATATTGATTCTTTTCTTCGTGACCAGACACGGGGTGATGGTGCAGACGGCCTACGAAGCAAGTATAAGTACCAATCAACGCGCGAATGACGCGTCGCGTCTCATTTTTCTTTGTTTTTACCATAGTGCTTGCCCAACTCGACGAGCTGGTCAGAGTCAATGTCTTGGTTTTTGAAAAAGACGACGCCGCGCTCGGCAACGAGAAGCGCCAGGTCGTTCTTTTGTTGCTCGGTCAATTGCGACAATTGAATGCCGTGGATGTCTGTGCCAATGCTGGGGGTCAGGTCCACAACCTGCGATGCCTGCTCCAAAATGGATGCTTTCTTGGTATCAGCATGGTGGCCAGGGTCGTGATGCTCAAAGATTTCCAAGGGAGGGTACACCACGCGGGGGAACGTCTAAGAGAATGGCGTTGGCGTCAAAAATCGCCAATGTACGGCAAATTCTGCACGCCATTGCTTTCTTACCACTTTCTTGTCAGAGCCTTGGATGTCCAATTGGTGAACGAGGTCTGTGACTTGCTCAATTGGGATGGTTTCAGTATTGGGGGCCATATTGTACGTGTTTTTCTTGAATAGAATGAATAAAAAAAAGAAAAAGCGAGAAATCACGCCAGCTGACGCTATGTTTTATATACGCCACTCGCGTCATAAACTCCGCACGGGCGCCGAAAATTCCCAGCTGCCCTTTTTTAGGCCACCAGAGCCTAGAATGGCGCCATTCATCCCCGCGACTGGTGTCAACTCGTATTCAATTGACGCCATCATCATCAACCCTTGAGCACATGAAGCAACCTTCTCTCACGCCATTGTCCTCTGCTAGTGCCGAGACAATGGAGATAAAAAAAAAGGACAATGGCATATTGTCCTTTGTTTTTGCACTCATCGGCCTGGTTAAATGCGTCAATTTGGTCTTTTATATTAGAGTCTGTAGGGCACGAGCAAATTGTATGATATTCTCTGCGACGCATCAATCCACAAGAGTAGCAAAGAGTGCGCAGTTAGCCATTGACAGCCAAATGGGGAATCGTTTTGCCCTTTTTTTGCAAAAAAAAAAAAAAAAAAAGATCGCAACTACGCATGATCCATGACCCAATCAGACTGACCTGATAATGCGATGTCACCATTGCTTTGTCACGTTGAGCAATCGTTTTGTGAGAGCCTGTGCATGGACCTTCAAAGAGAAATAGCAAGTTTTTTTTAAACCCTTTGGAAGCCATTGGGCACTAATTTCAAACATTTACAATAGTAATACGCGTCCATGCCGTGTCAATCGCTTAAATAGACATAAAAAAGCATATTGCGTTTCATTCCTTGCACAAACAATACTAGGTAAATCCGAGGATTCGCCGCGGCCTATCCTTCAAATAAGGTTTTTTTTTACATAAATTTGCACAAAGCGCTACAGCGGCGCGCGTCTGTGCACCCCGGAACCAAACCTTTGGTGCTGTATCCTCGCTTTTGACACGTCGGCTACCTTATCGGTGATCATGCCAGCTGCTGCGACGAAAAAGATAATCTTTTGAGTCCAATTTGTAATAGTCTCAATTTTTCCTGCCAGAAAAAAAAAAGAAAAAGAAACCGCACCGCTGTCCTCAATTGCTCTCCAAGCGACAATTCAGGCTTGTCTACCAAAGAAACAGATTGACGCGGGCGCAATCACCGCGGTCATATGACACGTTTAGTGCTTTAAAAAGCTTACAAGTCTTTGTTTCATTCCAGAACCGGCTTTGCATTAAAGTGTACCCACAGACTTTTTATTCTCAGATATGACAGTCGTGTTTTGCGCATTAAAAAACGACGATCAAGGACGTGGCTCTCGAGAAAATTGCAATTTGTGCAATTTTATTGTGTTTTGGTCTTTTTTTCGATGGACATAAAGCACACCAAAAAAATTACTTCAGACATATAAATCTATTGTCTGCTGTTCAAACAAGGCCACACGCAAGGTACAACAGTCGCTGGATGGCGCGCATTGACCATTTTTAAAAATGACAGATTTTCCAAGGGTTACTGTCGACCCGCAGAAAAATGTGAATTTAGGTCTTCAGATCGTCTCGCCATTTAACCACATTGCTCTGTCACCACAATAACCGATACAGATGCAGATGCAATAAAAAAAAGGAGGTGCATTGGTTGGTTGTCGCGTAAAATGCAATTTGCCTCTTTTTTTAGCCTCAAGGAAAAGTCAATCAGAAATGACCGCAGAGCCGCGAAACAGAAACCACCGGAAAGAGCACGGTCTGCTGCGTTTGTGGCTATCGATGATCACTACAAAAAGCGTGTTCCAGGCAGAATTCATGCAAGCAGTTTGTTTGCGGGTCAACTTGGACGCGTGATAAACCGCGTCAGGCGTCGAGTGACACGCGCCTGCTCAAGTTGAATTCATGCACCTGGCGTGTCTCTTTACGATGGACGCGTCGGCGGAGTCTTAGCGACGTGTTTTTGTGACGAAAATCACGGATGAAAATAAATCTAAAATTGCTCATTGCTCGTCAACCAACAGATGGCCCGCTCTTGTTTTGGGCTTTTTCTGCTGTTTCTCCATGCGCTTTATCTTGTGTGCAAGTTTGGCGCCATTCTGGGAACCTGATTTTGCGATTTTTGTTTTGAAGCGTGGCATGGCTAAATTTTGATTTGCGTGTTTTGAGCGCATCCATGATCTGTCGTCGCTTGCGAGTTCATTCCCCGTCGGGTTTTCTGGCTTGCCAATTCTATTGAGATGCGTTTCAAGAATTTCCATTGTGTTGTTTAGCAAGATGCATATACAGATTTGCCGTAAAAACACGGTCATTAAGCGCATTGCTACAAAACTTAACCTGATAGTCTCAAATTTAAAACAGTGGAGGGTCGAGGTGAACTGCACTGCGTGTAATCCAAAGGAACATACATTGCAAGCCAAAGGAGACACAAACAATCAATTTGTAGCTAAAGCTGATGACATTCGTTGACAATGCATGCCACCGCGGAATTGTCAACGGTGCGTCGAAGAGAATCATCCATGGTTCCATGTGCATGAATTTTAAACCGTGGTCGTCAAGCCCGGTTGTGCATGTTTCCAAGTCAAACTCGATTTTTTAGTTGATCAGTTGCTTGACTTATCGACACTCTTGCAGCGGCGCTTTTTTCTCGTGATTTCATACATCTACAGGTGCGAACGGTCGGTAGTGCGTTTTTTGCCCGATATCTTTTCATTGCTGAGCAGCATTGAAGCGAGTTACTAAAAAAAAAAAATGCCAATTGGTGATTTCTCGTGTATTGCACTTTAGATTTTCTCTTTTTTTTGGAGAGGGTATTAAAAAGAATCAACAGGTGTAATGTTTATTATGTTTTAAAGGCAAGACCAAAATATGATGCGCGTGCAAAAAAAAAAAAAAAAAAAAAAAGAAACATATGGGTATAGGCACGGCAATAGAGGGGAGGAAAGGAGGGATAAGTCATATAATAAAAGACCCTAGTAGGGCTTGCTTGTCGTTGTGGCATTGTCTTGCTGGGGGACGTTGGAGGGGGGACGATCGTCGCGCGACAGGACGGACAATTTAAACTTCGATTGTTGGCGGCGATCGGTTTTCTTACCCACTGGCGCGTTGGTGCTGGCGACGGTTGGTCCGCGGGCGACGGTTGGGCGGCGGGTCGAGGGACCGGCGGCGGGCGAGGCGGGGCGCTGCTCGTTGTGCGCCTTTTCAGCTTTTTCGGCTGCATCGAACAAGGCATCCAATTCTTGCGCGGCCTCGTCAATTTTTTCGTCGTCGCAACCGTTTTGCGCGGCTCCTTGGGGCGGCATGTTGGGCAGTCGGCTCGCGGGGCGGACTGCGCGGGCTCGGACGCGTGCTTGGTGGCACGAGTCGCGTCTCAAGCAGATCTGATTTGTGTACTAGAGCAAGGATACTGGAGAGCAACTCGCTTGGAAGATCCATTAACATTGTGGATATAATGGACGAGAAGGTGAATAAAACAAAAAAAAAAAAAAACACCAAAAAGAAAAAGAAACATGGATAAAGATGCAAGTGGCAACACTTTTGGAGGACTTTGTGTGTGACCAACGGAGATGGTCACACAAGAACGCGCAAGACACAGCCCGCTTTTTTTTTTTTTTGTCACAGCCAGCTTGTACAATGCCTTGCCCCCCTCCTCCCTTTCCCTACAAAAATAACAGCACTGCTGATATGCCGACGAATAGTTTGGCTGACGAGAATGTCCTCAAGCGTCATCGAACGAGAATGCGTTGCCTTTGCACAGCTGCGCCTTTTGCTGCCGCAGTGATCGCAGTATAACCTTATAATAACTTCGGGGTTACATTGCAAGCATTGCTCAGAGAGAACCAAATTTGATTTCGCGCAGTAAAAAAAATGCAAAGAAACAAGTATTACGCGATTTTTTGGGTTTTTGTTAATTTTTTTTCACCACCCAATGGTCTCTGGGTACATCCATCAGGACACGTTTCTACAGTTGTTTGCAAAGTAAGCGAGCTTCATTTACAAAAAAAAATGCAAAAAAAAAAAAAAAAACTGAGGTTCATACACTTGTTTTGGCGCAAAACGCAAATTGCTGTATAAATTCATTTCAAGACGAAACTCGACAAGGATTGACCACAGAGCCTTGAAAGTCAACTCATTTGAAAGAGCACGACGTGAAGCGTGCGTAGACACCAGAAAACTCTGAAAAAATTCATTTTTTGGCATATTTGACGCGCTTTTAAAATTATAGACATTTTTCGACGCGTAAAAAACCGTGTCAAGCATCGGCTTGCACGCGTCTGTTCTTGTAAAATCCATGCACCATGAGCACGTCTTCCTAAAGGACGCGTCCGCGCGGCTCCAAGAGCATATTTTACTTGCGATATTAGCATTTAACGCAAATACTAAAATTATGGATTGTTCAAGAACGAGCATATCAATCACGTTCTTTGTTGGCATTTTTCGTGGTTTGTCCATGAGGCGGCTCCTGCAAGCAAGTTTGTCACATCTGAGGACCCAATTTTTCATTATTATTATTTTTTGTCTAGACGCTCGACACGATTTGAATTTGATTTGCGTGTCGCGCGTCACGTCTCTATTTGTACAGCTGCAACTCGTGTTTCACTAGGCAATCCAAAAGGTCAGTTCACATTGAGACCTGTTTTGGGGCACCGCGGTTACCCAATGGCAAAACCCTCATGGGTATTCATCTACAATCGAGTGTTTGTGTATAGCACGACAAATTTATTTCCTACGGTCATGAAACTGGTGCCAATGGAAAGAGTTGGGCGATATAAATCTTTTCTGAGCATGCTTTGTCTGTTCATTTTCTGGCCAATGTGCGTTTAAAACGTTTTTAATTTATGGAACCCTGCTTTTGACGCACAAGGTCGTCTTTGATGCTACGCGTTAACCTTGCTGCAGTCTTTCTCGACATTTGTTCGTTACACGTTGTGCAGTAAGACTGACAAATTATCTGGTAGCGCCCACGAAAAATACAATAAAAATATCTTTACTGTCGCAATATAATAATTTGGTCTAGTCACTGGCCTAGATATTGAGCCCTATTGGGCCTTTTGCTCCTTCAGAGCCTCGCGGCGCGACTTGCTCTTGGGATCAAAGTAAGGTACCTCGGCTTGAGGGGTGACACGGAAACCATAGCTTTTGAAGAAGAAAAAAATGCTTGTCAGAGAGTCTGACCGTCCCTTTTTAAAGATATTTTTTTCTTACCGAGTAGAATTGTTCTCAAAATCAGCGATGGCACAGTGATTCGTGATGCGATTGTCCCAAATGGCTAAAAAAAAATTAAAAAAAATTATAAATCGGGGTATTAGCTTGGTTCAACAGCTGTTGATTCCTTTGTAAATGTTTACCAACGTCACCAGGCGACCACTTGTGGCGCACTTGGAAGTCTGGTAACGAGAAATAATAGCGTGAGCGGGAAAATAATTGCATAATTTGCGTGGCATTGCTCCACGCTTTCATTTTCTTTTACAAAACTTACCATAACCGCCCGCCAGATGCTCAAAGAGAAGCTTGAGAAGCGTATCGCTTTCGTGCTTACGTAGGCCGACAATGGAGCGTGTGAAACCGGGCTGGACAAAGAGGGACTTCCAGCCAGTAACAGGATGCGTGCGTATCACGGGGTGGACGGTGTCCTGCGGCATTTGGCGGCGCAGAGGGATACCCGTTACCTGCGACAGGCGTTCAAACACGTCACCGCTGTGTGTCGCGCTGAGACCCTCGAGGAATTGTCTGAACGCAGGCGAAAGACGGTCGTACGCCTCGTAGCCGCTGAACCATGCCGTGTCGCCACCAACAGCAGGAATCACCTCCAATTTCAAGAACGTCAGTCCAGCCGGTTGCTTTTCAAAAGTAACGTCACTATGCAACGCTAAACAAAAAAAAATGCAAGAAAATATGAGACTTTGCGTGTTTAACTTCTCAGTGGCTCTTTTTTTTTTTTACTATTCGCAATGGGCGAGCCCTCGCGCTGGGCGCGAAATTTCTGCGAGCTGGAGAGAGCGTGAACAAAATAAAGTAATGAGATCGATTGGATGATAAAACATCCCAAACTGTGCATTTTTGCTTACCTGGCAGGATCGCTGTAAAGGCTTAGAGCATATTGATTCTTTTCTTCGTGACCAGACACGGGGTGATGGTGCAGACGGCCTACGTTACAATCGTAAGCACCAATCAACGCGTCAATGACGCGTCGCGTCTCATTTTCTTTGTTTTTACCATAATGTTTGCCCAGCTCGACGAGCTGGTCAGAGTCAATGTCTTGGTTTTTGAAAAACACGACGCCGCGCTCGGCAGCAAGCAGTGCCAGGTCGTTCTTTTGCTGCTCGGTCAATTGCGACAATTGAAGGCCATGGATTTCTGTGCCAATATTGGGCGACAGGTCCACGACCTGCGATGCCTGCTCCAAAATCGATGCCTTCTTGGGATCGGCAAGATGGCCAGGATCACAATGCTCAAAGAGCTCTAAAGGAGGGTACGACACGCGAGGGAACGTCTAGCGAGACCATGTCAGTGCCAAATGTGTCTTTGGACAGCGCAGCACCCTCGCCATTGCTTTCTTACCATTTTCTTGCCAGAGCCTTTGATGTCCACTTGGTGCACGAGGTCCGTGACTTGCTCAATGGGAATGGTTTCGTTGTTGGGAGCCATGTTTGATGTGTTATTTTTGAAGAGAATGAATAAAAAAAAGAGAAAGTGAGCATCGCGACAGATGCTTTTTATGACGCGAATCGCAGTTTTAAAAACTCCGCATCGCGTTTCTCGATTTCTCAGAGCAATTGTTCCCTAAAAGGTAACCAGGGTTTGCAATGCTTTGGCTGACGCTGTGAATTGTACACGTAAAAAGAAAAAAAGCTCTGCAGCGCGTTCCCAAGTGCGCTTGCTCTGAATTAAACTCGGCTTGCACGCTGCCCAAAGCGTTCAAAGTCTTAGTTTCCTTTTAGGGACCAATTGCTGTGAATAACTCTACAAATGCCCAGAATGGCGCCATTCATCCCACGACTGTTGTCACTTTTGATCACACAAAGCACCCACGCCACTGTTCTTTTTTTATGACGAGTCCTTGATCAATGTCTTTTTTTTTTTTTTTGCTTGTTGGATTGACCGAATTACAAACGTGGGCTGCTTAATAGAAGTTTGAAACAAAAGCGGGTGGGCGCGCGTATTGAATAATATCCATTGCTATTCATCAAGTGGCAGCAAGAGAGCTTTTGCGAGCGAGTTTGCCGTTGTTGTATGCCAAATGGGGAATCTTTTTACCTTTTTATGCATGAAAATCATTCGCAAATATGATACTCACGACTCAACTCTCACGCCAGTGTTCTTTTGTTTTTGCCTTGTCTTTGAACTAAAGTTTTTTTTTTTTTTTTTTTGCTCATTTGAATTGGAAATTATTGAATATGTGGGCTGTTCAAGAAAGGTCCTTTGTCCGCCTGTGCCCGCGCTACTAAATGATCTCTGCGATTTTTTTATTAGCAAGAGTGACAAAAAACTTGCCATTGGAGGCCCAATGAGGCATCTTTGTGCCACTTTTTGGCATGATTTCATGACCCAATCAGCCAGATCTGATACCACGATGCCACCATCGCGTTGTCATCTTGAGCAATCGCGTCACAAGGGTTCATTCATGGAACTTTAAGGGGATAAAGTAAATATGAAGCCATTGAGAGCCCTTGGACACGATTTTGAATCGTTTACAATAGCAATCCACATCAGTGACGCGTCAATCGCTTAAAAAATAACAATTACATGTTGCGCGTCGACCCAGGTGTGTGCGGCACGACATCCAAGGAATCGCGGTGCAGCGACGTTTGAATTTGCTATATTTATTCAAGGTGCCGCAGCGGCGCGCGTCTGTGCGCGCAAAGCCGGTCCTTTGGTGCTGTGTCCTCGCCTCTGGCATGTCCGCCGCCTTATCGGCGATCTTTCCAGCTGCTGCGACGGAAAAGATTATCTTTTGTCCCCATTTGTAAAAGTCCGCGTGTGAAAGAAGCGCGAAATTGGCCTCCATTGCTCTCCAAGCGGCAATGTCGATATAGTACCGAAGGTGCAGCCGGCGAGACCTACGCAGAACAAAATAAAGGCCCTCCCAATTGCTACAAAAAGTATGCCTTTCATCATGATTGTGATCTCAAATAGACACAAAACCCATAATGCGGGTCAATTTTCAAAAGCCATTGCCACATTAGATGCAATTTCCCACTTGCACCAAAGAATTCAAGAATCACGCCATTGTTGTTGTCATTAGGATGCTGTCTTGTGAACAAAAAGCAAATAAAAGATGCGCGTGCGCGCGCGCGTATCAAAAGGTATAAAAGCGCGTCCACGCAATTTTGAAAGAAATCTTTACTTTTCTAATCAATCACTCTTCCAAACAACTAACAATGGCTCCTCCCAACACTGAAAACACAGTGGCTACTGAATCCAAGCTTGATCTGGCCAAGCTCGCTCGCGAGGTTGGCCCTTATTTCGTAATGTCGATTTTTTTATCCATTTTATTTTGCCTTTTACGACCCGATGGCCCGCTAACAGACCCCTTTATTGCATTTATTAGGTTTTCCCTGAGAAGGTGTATCCACGCATCGAAGCGTTTGAGCACAAGGACCCTGGCTTGCTTGCGGATCCCAAGAAATCGTCCATTTTGGACGCTGCAACCAAGGTCAGCGACGTGACGCCGACCATTGGCACTGTGATTGAAGGTCTGCAGCTGACGAAGCTGACGGAGCAACAAAAGAACGACCTTGCGTTGCTGGCAGCCGAGCGTGGCGTGCTTTTCTTCAAAAAGCAAGATTTTGACCCCATTGATGCCCTCGAGCTGGGCCGCTACTATGGTCCCTTGCACATCCACAACGTCGGCGGCCACCCCGAAAACTACCCTGAACTTTTGTCCATCTATTCGGACGAAAATAGGTAAAACATGCAAAAGAAAAGATGAATCGCGCTGAACATCGCTATTTTTATTCAACAGCGAGTACAAGAGGGAATTGAAGGAGCGCATCACGGCGGATGGCATCCACAGCGACATCACGTACGAAAAGCAGCCCGCGGGTCTCACATTTTTGACGATCAACGTGCTTCCCAAGACAGGTGGTGTAAGTGACCAGGCACCTACGCTGAATCCATTGACGCAATTCTTCTCACCACCCTTTTTTTTTTTTTTTTTTACATTTTCTTTTGTTGCACTTCAACAGGACACCGTTTGGTACAATGGTTATGAGGCTGTAAGCTCTTTTTAAAAAGAAAAAGCCCGTTGAATAGACGCGAATTGATTGTTTTTATTGTAGTACGACCGCTTGTCGCCTGTGCTTCGCACGTTTTTGGAAGGCCTGACGGCCAAGCACTATGGTGATGCGCATATCCGCGTGGCTGAGAAGTATGGCCGCACGCTTCGTCGTGAAGTGCGCGACGATGTCTTCCACCCGGTGATCCGTACCCATCCTGTAAGAAAACAGACACGAGGATGAGACAAAAAGGCTCATGCGTGTCTTTACTAGGTCACGGGATGGAAATCTCTCTTTGTCCAGCCGGGATTCACGCGCGACATTCAAGAACTCCGCAAACACGAGAGTGACGCGCTTCTCAAGCTGCTCTATGAGCACATTGCCGGTGGCTACGATTTCCAAGTGCGCCACAAATGGGAGGGTAAGCCATCAAACGTTTACAATGGAAGCAAAAGCTGATCACCTTTGTATTGTTGTTTTTTATTCTAGAGGGCGACGTGGCCGGTAAACTCGCAAGCAAACGCCATGTAGAATAATTCTTAATAACATTCTACTTTTTTTATAGTGTACGACAATCGCGTCACGTTCCACTCGGCCATCTTTGACTACCTCGATCTCGGCAAGAGGTACGTGCAAAGAAAAAAAAAGGCACAATTGCCCCAATTGACTGAATGTTTTCTGATTTTTAGGAGCGGATTCCGTGTGACACCCACTGCCGAGGCGCCTTACTTTGATCCCAAGAGCAAATCGCGCCGTGAAGCTTTGAAGGAGGCTGCCGAGCTGGCTAACAAGGAAGCCTGATTGAAACAAATTGCGACACAGTCCTTTGTTTTAGTAATAAATTGATTGTTTTATTTATTTGCTTGATTGGCTTTCATCAGAATAAGATGAAATAAGCCAAAAAGTCCTTCCACAAGACGCCGATGGTATCAAACATGGTGTTCCACCAGTCATTCTTGCCGTCATTCTTGCAAGATCCCGGGATTTTGAATGGATGCGCCTCGGTGTTGAATACCCACTTATCAAAGGGGAAGCGCGGAGTGTCGTCCCAGATTAGGTATAGATATTTGAGCGTCTCTGCAAAGAAGAAGCTCTCCTGGCGATCATCCCAACGCGGGAAGAATGTGTCCACATTGTCCAGCCCGGAAAATCCGCTGTTAGCGCGACAATACGTATGTATGGCGTTAAAAATCTCCCAGGCCATATCTTGGTACAAAGGATTGCCCGTGTACTGGTAAAAATAAAAGATGGACTCGAGCGTCTCTGAGTCGTTTCATGCCAAAATGTAAAAAAAAAAAAAAAAAAAAAGTGAGCAAATATCAAGGATGAGCGCTTGGAAACACGCTTACCTGGCCGAAGAATATAGCTGGGATGCACGGGGAAGGTGCCAAATTCGCGCGCCAGGTCACGCTGATGCTTTGACAGGTTGGTATAGGCGTGTCCCTCTTCGTTGACAAAGCCAAAGACCTCGGGCGCAATCCCCGTCCTCGAGGCCTGCCACGCATTGTAGCATCCAAAGAGCAAAGCCTCTGCATCGTCTTCAAAGTCTTTTAATTCATTGATCCATCGACTGGCCAACAACAGGGTGCCAGGTGCAAAACAGGCCTAATTGTGAAAATTATGGGCGATGAGTGGCAAGGTTCTTTTTTTTCTTAGCTTCAATGATCCTCACCAACTCATCCATGACCGGGTTGGGCTCGCCATTGTTGAGCACCGTCAACAAGAGCAAATCGTCGTGTTCCAGCGGCTTTTGAAGCAAATGCTCTTGCATGGCACGCAATGACTGGATGGACATCTTTTTAAAAAGCTTGTCATTGCCATTGGAGAGCACAAACTGCTTGACCAGGTACTCGTACATCGAATCGGCCATGCCGCCCCACGTCAGGTAGTCGCCCACAGGTCGTCCAGTGTCAGCATTGATGAGATGGGGGTACAACCCTGGGTACGTTGTTTTCATGTTCCGGAACGAGTCGTAGACCTTGCGACCCTGTTAAAACACGAGAATGACTTGGTCAGAAATGTATAAAATGTGATGTCACGCCGCTATGGGCTTACAACGCGATCGTAGGTCCAATTCCCTGTAATCTGAGACAGTCGTGTAAACTCCAATTGCACTGTGCCCAGCTCAGCCAAGCAGGAGGCGCCCTCTGGAAAGCCGGATTTGACGCCTTGACCCCTGAGTTACAGTATAAAAAAGCGCGCGTGTGAGGAAGCGGAGATGCAACCCCGTCAATTCGGGTTTTTTTTTCTTTTTTTTAAGGTCATCTTTACGTCTTAAAGTCGACATATTGATAAGGAATGCCTGTAGGTGTATCAAATGCTGGAAGCAGGCGGTCCACAAGGTCGACAGCCTTTTTGATAAAGACTTTGTCCTGCGAGAGATCATAGGCAGAGATCAGGCCAGCGACATAGCGAATTGTCGTCTCAAACACTTGAACGAGATTGTCGGCTTTGCCCCAGTCGATCGTCGCCACGAAATCCCTCGCGTCCTTGAATTCTTTGTGCAATCCCATGATGTAAAGCGTGTCCAGCGCATCGACAATCGTGGCACCCCAGCCATTCCTGCGAAAATGAAGACACGCGTCAGCACGGCAACAAAAAAAAAAAAAAAAAACGTGCAGCATCATCGCCCTACCTCGAATTGGCCGGTTGGTTCGTGACAGGGCGATTTTCATCATAACCCCAGCTATTCTTCCGGTATCCTTGCCATGCAAATACAAAGGCGTCCTTGACTGCTTGCTGCTTTTGTTCGTTGGAAAGTTCACTTGCAAAAGGCAAGGGCGAGAAATACTCAGCGTCGTAGTACACAGGGGGTGGTTGGCCAAGCACCTGTTGCTGCCTGTCTATGAACGAGGACGCATAGTCAGCTTGGGTCACGCCGATCGTCGACGACAAGAACAATAAACCAATGGAGACAGAATGCAGCATTGGCGATATGTCGAATAAAAAGGATAAGGAAGGGGGTGAGAAACAAACGCAAGCAAAAAGGAGGGCGTATCCTGGCTTTTAAATTTTCAGGTGGCACAAACTCGGCTGCATGATCCCGTCATGTGTGCGTGTCTCTCTTAAACCTCCGCAGGAACGGCCCGCTCGACGCGTTTCTCGTTTACAGTAGAATGGCCGGTCGTGGAGTACAAAATACAGTAATAATAACAAAGACGACCTTGTTGCCAATTCTGTTCTTCAACCATTATCTGATAGGTACTAGCTACTAGGTATACAGTATCATACTGCATGCCCCTTCAAAAATATCACCCAAGTCTTATCGACAATCATTCAATGCGTAATTAAAGCGCTATTCTGGCGAAAAATAATAAAAACAAAAATAAAACTTTATTTTAAACGACTTTTTTTAATTGGCACATCAACAACGATATTTCTGCGTAAATTGAAGCACGCTGCGACGCGCCGGCGCCTAGAACAAAGGTTGCAGAAGGTCAAACGCAACATTTTGGCGGCTGCTGTAGCCGGAGACAAAATTCAGGGAAAAACCGTTGATTCCACAACACTGATCCTTTTATCCTAGAGACAGTATACTCTCAAATTTGGTGTAGACGTGAAGGGTGCCCTGTATCCGTTTGCAAAAAAAAAAAAAAAAGATACGACGTACTGTATCATATCATACCTATGACATCTCATGTTCTCATCATCTCGTCAAGCGCCGAGAAATTATTCAGTAGCACAAATTTCATCCGTTTTGGATTTTGCACACAAATACTGTAAAGCGCTTGATCCTTCCATGTTTCAATCTCAGTGGGCAGAAATTGATGCGCTCCATCATTACGATGCCTACAGTAAAGCATCGCGTTACGCGACACAATTAAAGCGTACACATTTACCTACGGTATTAAACACCAAAGAGCGTATTTTTCAGACTTTGCTGGTCTGTTGTGCCTCCAGAATTTTTTTTACAGCCTACCTGCCAGGTAATGAAAAATGCACCATGGCTTAAACTACGAACCAGTGCTCAAGACAAATCCGCCTGATTTTTTTTGCACTCAAAAATGCCAAAAACCTCCTAATTTTACTATTTTGCATCCATCTCGTAATCTGCACGGCCAAGCCCACTCAAAAATAGCCGCATCGTGTTCAGCGCAAAATTTGCAACAAAAAAGCTTAAACCCTCAAAGCGCCACGACCAATTTTGAAAAATTCAGGGGTCACCCAGGGGTCACACATTTCAATCTCAGAAAATTCTAATTTGGGTAAATTCGAACTCCGAGTGATCAATGCATTCCAAACAGGTAAGTTTGACAATTTGCCATTGGCAGGCAAAACGGCAGGTCGCCCCAAAAGTAAGAAAACAGCCCAAAGAATGACGCATGAACGCCGATCGACAGAGAAAATTGCCAACGTTGGGCAAGACTTTTTTACAAAAATTTAAGGTTTGACACTTCCAAATTAAGTGTGTACAGTAGATTACATGGTATTTTTATTTTTTTTCTTATTTTTTTATTTTTTTGTTTTGCACATTTTTGTGCTGACTGAACAGCAGGCTGGTGAAATGATCGATGCAAAAAGTTCAAAACCATGTAAACGTGCTGCAACAAGCCATCTCATTTTATAGATGTTTTGCTGCCCTGTTTGTTTGTAGAACTGTAATAAAAATCACTTGTTTGTTAGGCCGTTATCTACAGTAGCAAGTCGCGATCAAAAATTTTGATGAAAAAGTGGATTTTCTCCGCTAGTTTAAGCCATCCATCGGTGAAACTGCTGGTCTCGTTTGATGGAGATTCAACAGTGCCTTCGACACGTTAAAGGCGCTACTGTATGTGCTAACTACAACAGTAGTAATTCGCTTCCGAGAACACCGAGGTTGAAATTTTTTGAAATGATTGAATAATGGCTTTCACAGGCGTACCGTATGTACAAATGTCACACATCGGACAAATACGGTACGTTGTAAACATTCTGAAAATGACGTCCGAGCGTGTCTCTTTTGAATGGTGCCAGTTTTTTCATCGCGATCGAAAAAGAATTTGACCGGGAAGACATACAGTAGTCAAAATTATAGTACCGTATCATATGAAAATGTCGATACAGTTCTATTCTGGATTCATATTACTGTATGCGCAACAACAACCCGATTGACATCGGGTTTTCAAGGTCTTGTTAAAAATACGCGCTCAGAGATATTCTACTGTAAAGGTTTGGAGAGATGATTCAATCAAGGTTTGTACAGTAAAACATTTTAATATTGAATTTGTGGAAAAGCTTTGAAAAATTACGGAAATTTCAAAAATGTTGTCGACAAGTCGGCTGGCTGGTACAGTACTACGCATGTACGCTGGTCTCTGGTTTACTCAGTATTAATGATTTTTGCAATCAAATACAGTAGACACGCGGAAATGATCAATACTGTAGCACTGCTTTAACAACGATCCAAGCATCCAACCCTGCTTTTGGCGTTTGGATCGCATTTGAATAATTTCGTAAAAGTGGCGATTGCCTCGACAACGACCTGATCTACCTCCAGTTTGCATTTTTCCTGAAAAAAAAGAGGCGCAAATCATCCATTGATCAAATGTTTGATTGATATCATACTGTATGAGTTTTGCAAGCATGCAAATACAGTAATGCCGTTCATCGGGCAAGCAAAAAAACAATCAGAAAATGACGTTTGAGTTTGTCACTTCCCTCCTGCTGGCGTGCTGGGCACCAGTCTCACCGCGATCCACGAAATATTTTATCATAAGAATCAATATACCCTATCATACCGTATATTGAATTTGTGAAAATAACGAATTCTTGGTTTCATCGATCTGCACTTCTGCAGCAATACGGGCACGACGGGCCAAGAATGAAAGTTAGACAATACGTCCGTTTATTTACACGATGAGAAGGGGGGAGAGCAGCAAAATCAATAACTATTTAAAAAGAAGACAACGAAAGGGACACATACAGTATTGGAGAGAAGGGGCGGGTGCGACGGGAGTAAGAGTGCCGATTAAACACACACGTCGGCAACATCTTTTTTTTTCCTTTTGATCGGATGCTTGGGGGGATCCATCAAGTAGCGTCCGTGTCTCTGTTGGTGTCCTGTTGTTGTAATAAAGCGAGATCAGCTGGTGCACCTCGGTCGTCGGCATGGCCATTATCATTGTCGTCGTCTGTCGCGGGTGACGCGGCGTTGGGATCGGCAGGGTCGCTTGCCGAGGAGGTATTTGATTCGGTTCGCAGCACCGTGGTATTGAAGGAATCGCAGTGCTTGCACTTGTGATAGAAAAAGTGGTACTTTGCGCGCGACTTTTTCTCGCAATCATTGCAAAAGATGACCGACTCGAATTTTTGGTACTCGGACGGCATCGACTGGCGCTCCAATTCGCGGTCCAGACGCTGAAAGTACTCGGACATGTCAAACAACGACTTTAGGCATGTCGGGCACTGGTACGACCGCTGGATATAATCGCGATAGCATTCCTTGTGGATACAATGGCCGCAAGGCTAGCGCGTCAGACAAAAAAAAAAAAAAAAAAAAAAAAAAAAAGACAAGGGGTAAGAGATCATGCCAAGCGCGTGCGTCCCTTTTTTTTTTTTCTTACCATGAAGATGACGGTGGTGGTGCTTGTGAACATGTACTCGCCGCAGATGGGGCAGTCGGACTCGAGGTTTCTTTCGATGCAGCGATGGGAATTGAGCATAGCAATGGCCATGCAGACGTTGCATTTATGGCAATGGAAAAAGTCTTCCGGCTTGCCCTTTCGACAGATGCCGCAGGCGTCGCAGTGGAAGATGGATTTGTTCTTGTCGTCGTCCCAGAGCTTGCACTTGTCGCAATAGTAGGCAGCGACAGATTTTTGGCACCCGGCGCACGTCTGGGCTGCGGGCTGCAGCGACTTGCAATGCATACAAAACATAAATTTGGTGTCGGTGCGCACAATGGCATGGCTTTCGGAGTCGTCATGGCAAAATCGGCACGGGTAGATCTTTTGGCAGCAATTCGCCTGCAACTTGCACTGACGCTGGTAATGCTCACACCCCAAGATGCCATTCTCCTCGTCCTAATAACCCAAAAAAAAGAAAAAAACCAGAAGGTAAGTAACACACGCGACTTGTCGCCCCAACAACGGTCCACAAATGCCCTCCATGGTTCTTTTGTTCATTCTTACCTGATAGGTGACGATCTGACCTTCTTTTGCATCATTGGACACGGGCGTCGTAGGGCCGGGTGAGACGCCGACGTTGCCATTTGACTGCCGCTGGCCTTGCCACATGA